>APFE030195217.1:51881-150621 GCA_000404065.3 Pinus taeda | reverse complement strand
GTCCCAATATTATACATAGGCTACGTGGTATAGTAGTTGCCTTGGGGTATGGCGTTGTAGTGTGGATTTCCATGGGGAATGTGATGTTGGGGTATAGAATTACCCCTAGGATAAGCAGTGCCCTCTTGAATCATTTGAATTTGTGATTAGGGTGGCCCCATGGATTTGTTGGGACCTCCTTGAGGATTCCCGCCTGCCACAAAACTAACCATATGTCCTTGATTGACATAAGGAACGCTCATGTCAATCAGTGACTGACCATGCATGCCTGAAAATGGAGTGGGACCTGTTATGTTCCTGACCAGTATATGCATATTGGGAGTGCCCCCAGATACTTGAATCTGGGGGGTTGAACTATACAATGGATGCCAACCATATTGTTGGTTGAGGGGACCCGCGCTAACCATGCTATATTAAGCGTTATAAGGAGCGTTGTATGTAGCACTTGTCAAAGATATAGATTTTGACATTGAAGGGGTGGAACATGACATAGGTTGGGTGCCACTTGTGGAGGGTGTCATGTGAGGGTTTGTACCTGGGACAAACAGGATAACGGGGTTCGCCATCAACAATGTGGTGGTGACTATTGTCTGGGGAAGTGGTGGGGGGCCAAAAGTGTCCACAAAATTCCATGACTCGTTAGTCATCGATGGGATGGATGGAAATGTTCCAACTAAAGAAACAGGGAGTACACATGCCACGGGAACCAAGAGTGGGTCCAACAGATTCATGAGTGGATGGTTAAAGGGAGGAAGAAATCCTTCGGTAAAGAAATCCTCTGACATACTTGAATCGTCGGTTGTCCAAACAGATTCTATGTGAGATCTGGGAGAATAATTTCCCAAATATGGGGAATCTGATTCACTGGAGCTCAACGGATCTTCCAAAATGAGTGGAGGAAGGCCTAATAATTGTCTAGATTGAAGACAAGGGCCGAATGTAGCCACGATGACTGTTAATTTTTATCAATAAATTTTATCGTGATATTTTTTAAAGTCTCAATGATAGCACATAGGTACCTAAAAAATATAAAAAATACACTAAGTTGATCAATCAACAAACATAGGGAAATGACCCTATCTGATAAGCACCGAGTACTGGAGATGAAACCTAGTATCACAATGAATAACAGAGAGGGTTGGCCAAATGTATAGTTATGGTTACTCTAGAGCTTTGCCTAAACCTCATATTAATGGGCCAAGTACTATCATGAAGACGAGCACCCTCCCAAAAACTAAAGACATAGTAGGTCCATCTTTGTTAGGTACTAGGGAAGCCCACCCCAGTCACCTTGTGTAAGTCCCTAAAAGCTTGGTCACTAAGGATACCTCATATCACAGACACTACTGGGGGGTACATAGTCGCAGACAGTACATTGTGTGGGAAGGATACCTGAGTTCTCAACTCAGCTCCGAAATCCCCGGAGGGATCCCCAAGACACAGAATACCCAAAGGAGTTGTAAGTGAAGGTGGGATACCTTCAATTACAGTCTGATTTTGTCTAGTATTTAGCTCCGCTTTGACTGGAGTGGTCCTAGTAGTATGAGTGTAGAAGGATTTTTCTCTCTTTAAATGACACTAGTTTTGGTTTCTGATCTTGGGTAGTTTACTCACATTGCCTATCCCAAGATCCTAGCCTGAACTAATGTTTGTTTGCTCAATAAAGAGTTGCTGATTGATTTTAGGTAAATTTTATGTGTACTTTTTTAGTGTCTTCAGTAGGGGAGTTGACGTATGAAATGTGATGGGACTTTGACTCAATAATCATGCAAAAGACTTTTTTAGTGTCTTCGGTAGGGGAGTTGACGTATGAAATGTGATGGGACTTTGACTCAATAATCATGCAAAAGACAATGCTTAAAAAATATTCAATTCAATGAAAACAAGTTGTATTATACAGGTGTGAGTCTTTCACATATTGTTGGCTTGTATGGGCCTGACCCAGGTTCAGAGGTGATTTAGCTGAGCAAATCCTAGTACTACTGGCCCTTTTGGAAATATTCTGCAAAGCGCGCGCTGAGGTCTCACCCAAAGTAGTATGGGAGGGTGCTAGAATTAGGTTTTCGCACCCTCGGGATATCTGATGAGTTTCTAAAGGTCTGCAGTTTGACCCTACGTGCATGTCACTATGTGCGCTTGTTATTCCTTCACAACCTATGATGCTGCTTCCGTGTAGCCCTACTTGGGGCGCAACCCATGTAATACCCAAGTTCCTTGCTATTCAATCTATTATTACCCAATTACTTAACTTATTGGTGTAAGACTAATGATTATTACAGTATATTCAACAATCATATCAGTGTGTACAATACATAAAACAATATAAATGTAAAGAAGGAAATGCACAAGCAGATACATAGAAATAGGAATCAACTTCTCTTTATTATCCTTTGATCAAGATTACAGACTCGACACTGCCCTGCACACTCAGCCGCAGGGGTCTGTGCACTTAGCTGTGGACTCTATTAGGCCTCTGTGCACTCAGCGACAAAGCCTCTTCCTACTACTATGACCCAATACACTTAGACTCTTACTCTATACTCAAACCATTCTTATTCTTCTCACTAATTCGCTCTCTTCACACTTAGAGCCTCGCTCTATTTATATAATCCCATGGTCTGCAGACCATGGGTAGGCTGACATGAATTTTACATTATATTACAATACTTTAGGGCGGACAACCCTATGACTCAACCTATACTTCATGCTCCACGCCCACAATTCATAGAGCCTTACAAAACCTTTGACCAAAACGTGGGCTTTGAGCCCCAAAACATGCTGTTGAGGGATTTCATGCCCAACAGGCCCCCAACACAATCATCGTGAATCGTCCTAAGTCACTCTGCTAGTGCAGAAATCTTGGCATGTAGCCCCTCCAACTAGTCCTGTACTGCTCAAAGATCCGCTGTGCACTATTTTGTGGTTTTTTGGACCTGCTGCATGCGCTCTTCCGATGCTTCTTTGTGAGGATTAGCTCCCTTCCTTAATGCATAGTGTCCCTGCATTTATGCGAGCTTGCCCTCAATATCTGCCATAATGGTGAAGCCTTCATCAATCCATGGCTAGACGCGTGCTTTGAGAAGTGCCTCTTTCTGTCTTGCAACATCCACCTACTCCTTCAGTGCCCCTTTTTGCTACATGTTTACCAGCTGTTAGGTGATGATGATTGTTTGTGTAGTTCCCCTTACATTATCATACTATGCCTAAAGCTCGCACACCTCTGTTTCCAGGTGTTGTATGTTGGGGTCCTCCTGCAATGATGTGAGGACGTCAAAGGCTTGGGCCAACATACTGGAACATTCCTACACTGCCCATCCAATTTCTTCCAGTCCTATTTGAATAGTGCTACTGTACTGCTCTCTAACTTCTAGAGGAGTGGAAGGCTGCACCTTGACCCATAAATTAGCAATCTGGGGGTTCAGCTCTAGTTGCACTCACGTTGTTTCCTCATGTGTGCTTCAGACTCCACTTTCCAAACATTGGATCCGCATATCTGTTGGTAGGTCTGCGGCGATGGAAAACTATGGGACTCATCGGAATGCTTCATCAACTGTCTGCACGATCTACTGGCTCTATCACACCACTTCATCACGCTGTAAGCTGAGTTGTTCGATGTTGATATTTTGCTCACTCATCACCTGAATCTCGTGGCCCTCCCTGGCACAGAGCTCTATTGTTATGCCATCCTGCAGTTGCTACAATGTGTCTCATGGAAGGGTAGCCAAATTAAGGCCAAGTCCCTTGATCCTTCTCATTGTGGTTCTTTCTTCCTCATTCTCTACTATTAGCACTCCTTCTAGTAGCACTATGTTATTGGCCATATATGCACATAGCATCTGATCCGTTGTTGATGTGCCTACTATGCCGTAGATGGTTATGGTTCCTTCCTATGGGGGCCACACTTGTAGTTCCTGTAGTTGCACCCTTAGGGCCCCCAACACAATCTGCTGCTCCAACATGGCTTCTTGGAGTGCTTCCTTGGTGACCTCGAGAACTATGTCATAAATGTCATAGAGGTCACCTTCTGTTAATGTGATTGGGTCGATGGCCAAGTTGGATGCCTTGACCTATTTTCGTGGGCCTGATCTCTTTGTTACGCGTGGCCTTTTCAACTAGGTGGAGGTTATGCACAGGTCTGCACCTTCTTCTGTGTCCTCTGCTTCTTGTCTTGTAGACAAGTCCTGGCCCTCCTCATCCTACATTGTGGTGGCCCCTGTTGCTTGTGCTCCTGCTACTTCTTCAGTAGCCTTTGCCTACTCTGCAGCTACCCTTGCTGCCTTCCAGACAATCCTTACCTCTGCAGCTGCTTTTTCATTACACCTTTTCTCGACCAACTTCGTGACACACAACTTGGCCTCATCCTTTTGTTTCTATGCTGCTGTTCTATCCAGCTCTGCTAGATCCAGGGCACGCCACTGGGGGGGCCATGATTCTAACACTAAAAATATTGCATCATCAATGGAAATGAAGGTGAGCTTGGTCCATTGCTACGCCAGGTCCTTCTGTGCCTTTATGTAAACAATATGCATGTCCGCCTTGAATTCTGCAAAGCTCCACAGACTATTGTGCACTGTGGGGGATAGGCGTAGCTGTCTATTGATACATATCCGGATGCTCACCTCCATGAGCACCCATAAGATCTTTTTTCACGAATCCAATTCGTGTCCTTGGTGTCCCAGAGCAACACGTACTTTTTGGCCTCTGGTAAGTCCTGTTCAATGCTAGGGAACTAACTGTCGTCGGGAAATTCCCTTATTACCAGTAAAATGGAAAAGAGAAACCACACGTAGTGGAAGGTCTATCAATTCTCCTGGGCTTCCTTGTAGTTTGTCAAGAATTCCTAACAGAGGAACTCGGCCCAGTTGAATTTGACCCCGTCTACGCATTGTTTAGCCAGCGCAACTACCAGCATTGGTACCTCATCGCTACGACATTTTTCTCATTACCTTCCTAGCCAGAAGTTGGGTGGCTATGAGCACCCCTTTATCTTTAATGCTGCTGATTGCGTAACCCCTCTTTTTCTTCTCAACCTTATTTTTTTTCTTCATGGCCTCTGCGAGCACCAAATCTTCACTTTTTCTTGCTATCGCAGTGGGGTCCTTTCCCTTACAGGGGATCCGGGAAATTCTATGGATGAGATCCTCCGTGATGGGAATACGCTCTTCCACCCATAAGTACCCACCGTGCACCAGGTAAAGAAGATGCCTAATGATGAAAATAGTGATAGGTGCATGGTGAAAGTGTGGAATCCATAGCAGATGAAGTAATATAGTCTTCTCCACATCGCGCAACCATTTCCATGACTCTAGTGTTGTGACTGGCCCCTCTGTGCTCTGCTTCACAATTCTCTCCTTCTCTAAGTGTGGGAACTTCTCACTATCTGTGAGGTCCCAATCTTCAAACTTCATCGTGGGCATGCAACCTAGGTGCGAGCCCTCAAACACAATTCCATTGGGGAGGAGTGAGGTCTGGAGTGTGCTCTTAGTGGCATCTAGGTCCTTGGTGTTGGCATTATGACACAGGTTTAGCGCTATGACACAGGTGTTGTCCTCGATGGAAACTCACTCAAATGACAAGATCACAATTCAGGCTCTCAAATGAAAGAAAAAGAGATATATGCAGGTTCCTCTTAACCAAGTTGTGTATACACACGGGTTCGATGATCAAAAGGTGTGTATACATATGCACGCACTTTCATGCAAGGAAAAGTGCGTACATGTGGGAAAATTTATTTTTGGTCCATGGTATTTAGTCCTTGGTATTTGAACCTAGGTTTCAGACCATGGTATCTCGTCCAAAGTATTGAACCCAGGTATTGTGCCCCAAGTATTGCTTCTAAGTGGTGTTGGACCTTGGTATTGAGTAAAGGCCTAAGACTATAAATGGAGGAGAAGATCATTAGGCAAAGGTACGAAGTAAGTCTCGAATATCTGATGAAGTATGAGATCCAGTATGCAGGTTATGGGTTTATGATGCCTTGCTTGATATGAGCTAAGGAAAAATCTCAGTGGATGATGGAGAACAAGATCTAAGGATAGATCGGGATCTAATGGCTTGGAATGAATCACCTCTATACAGTTTTATTATGTTTATTCTAGACCTATATACTGATGCATGTAATGTTCTATAAATATTATGATCTAGGTATAACTCAAGTTTGGAATAGCTGCAAATCATGAATGAATATTTAGATATGTATATGCTGGTTGACTATGATAAAAGTGCGTACATACGCAAGTTAGATACATCTAAGTAGCATATACCATATGAGCTATGATGTTTGAAGTTATAGGTGGTTATGGTTGTTGATGAGTTATGATGACTCTTTACTAGTGCCAGTATTCTGCATATTAAAATTGGTTGATTATGTTTAGATTTAGTGTTGATGGATGAGATCTATAATGGATCAAGATCATAATGAATTATCTTTATATGATCTGATGGACTAGATCTGGTTGCTAACATATGTATTATGCTTGTATATGTAATGATTTGGGTATGTTTGAAGTCAGGAAGTGCAATGAAGTTATAAGTAAGTAATTAATGACATATATGCTAGTTCTCTTTGGTGAAGTTGTGTATACAGGCTGGTTCGGCTCTTCCAAGTAGCGTATGCACTCT
Organism: Pinus taeda; assembly: GCA_000404065.3. Lineage (NCBI taxonomy): Eukaryota > Viridiplantae > Streptophyta > Pinopsida > Pinales > Pinaceae > Pinus > Pinus taeda. Next base: position 144,000 of record APFE030195217.1, on the reverse strand, counting down.
GATGTATGATTTTTCATGATACAGTTAGATCTAAACATTGTTGCGGAGTTTTGTGTTCTGCTCTGTGTTTTGGTGACTGTAGTTTTTTGATAGGGTTTCAGTGATTCAGTATTGGGTGATTTAGAGATTGATGATGCTAGTGTTGATTGCTTGTGTGCTTCAATGATATTGATGGGTCCAGTATGAAAATTAGATGAAACGTGGCCTTCAGATTATGGTGTTGTGCATCAAGAGTATCCAGTCTGAAAATTTATGAAACGTGGTACTTAGAGGAATAAAGAGAAGGTTGTATCCTTTTGTAGGTCGGCACCTATGTGCTAGTACATCAGCTAGTACAAGAGTGAAGGGGGTTGTAGCTCCCTTCCAGTAGTAGCTAGAAAACGAGTGAAGGTTGGAGCATTCAGTAGGTCGGCGCCTACGTACTAGTAAAAGGATCGGCTAGTACAAGAGCTAAAGGGGTTGTAGCTCCCTTCTAAGAGAAGCTGGAGAATGAGAGGAGGTTGTAACCTTCTGCAGGTAGAAGCCTGCGTATTGGTATAAGGCTGCACCAGTACATAAACATTGTAAAAAGAAGTTTCTTATTAAAAAAGGGATAGAGACGAATTGCAACAGGTGGTTTTCACCCACATTAGGTTTCCACCTTACATCATGGTGTTCATATGTGCTTCTTATGTGTGATGATCTGTTCTATTTTACTGCACCTATTTACTATTCATATGGTTAATAAAGTTCTGATGCACTAACTAAAGATCAACATTTAATGGATTAACTTAATCATAAGTTGACTGGATATACACTAGTTTCATTAGACACAATTGCGTGTACATGCAGGTTCCATTAACTGAAGTAGCGTATATGAATCTGAGTATGGTAATGAAAAAGCATTTGATTTGATAATACTGATTCACCCCCCCTCTCAGTATTATTTCCAACAATTGGTATCAAAGCAGGTCCTTTGGTAGAAGCTTGATCGCTTGAAGGAGATCTGTAGAACAATGGGAAAGAAGCTAAAGAAGAAATCACCTCAGAAGAAGAAGACATTTTAGAATAACTATGACAGTGGGAGAATCGATTGGGTAATATGTGGAAGAAACACTTCAGATTTAGAATCACTTCTGAATGAGGATGAACAAGAAAAAGAACTATCAGGCATGAATTTGTTATCCTCTAGTGATACATTTCTCCATCCATTTGAAGATGATGAAAGTGATAGCGAAACAACTGAATTTTCTCTTATGGGTGAGAAAGAAAGATATCAAATAGAGGCAAAATTTAAAAGGCTTACATACAAAATTAGAGATCAACAAGATCTATTGCAGAAAAGGGAATGTGTCTCCAAAGAAGAAGTTACCAATCTAAAAGCTCAACTAGAGGAAGGAAACAGGGTAAGGAAGCTATTCAAGGAAAAGGAAGATCAATGTCAAAAGTTGCAAGATGAAGTAACATCATTAAGAAATGAAGTAAATGAAAGGAGCACAATAGTCAAGAAACTCAGAGAAAGATCCAGTTACTATGAAAGGCTTGAAGCTATGATCCTCTCGCTAAAAGAAGATCTTGAAGAATCAAATAAACATAATAAAGAACTGCTCCAAGCTCTTGAAAAAAAATAAAACAAAGTTCTTGAATGAAGACATCAGTTGAAAAAAGGAATAAAAGCTGAAGAAACCATGAAGAAGCAGTATCATGAAAAGGAGGAGCAACATTAGGTTGAGGTAAATATTTTAAAAGATAACTTAGAAGAAAAGGATAAGCTCTTACAATTTCAAGATAGTACTGAGATCTTGGATGATATTCTTAGTAGTCAAAGGTCTCATGCTATCAAAACTGGTCTTGGTTTTAATGGATTTTGTTATCACTTAGAACCACAGTCCACGTATGAAATGATGTCCAAAGTTTCATATAAAAAAAAAAATTTGTTTAGTGAATAGGTTTCTATGTGTGTCACTTTGAAATTAGAATTTCAAAAGGTATTGATGTGAGTCCTTGTGAAAAACCGTTAGATACCCTCCATCATTATTGTTTAAGGCGTGTCTTGTCTTGTTTGCGTCATTTGTACTTTGCGCAGTTTCGCAGCGTAGTCTGATTGGCCAATTTAGCTACGCAATGATGTTTCCGCCTTTTCGCAGCGTATCATTTACCAGCCATTTCGTAGCGCATTTTGTCAATTCATAACTATCTGCGCTACGAAATCGGGGATTCGGGGTTTTTGTAGCGCGTTTTCTTGAAATTTCAAGTCTGGGGGGATGAGTCATTAGGTCCGTCCACATTTTGTCAGTTGATGTTTTCTCCAGGTCATGATAGGTTATCATTTCGCCATAAGGTTTAGGATCACGCACATGACAATCATTCTAAGAGATTTTATGAGGTATGGTTGTGTCATAATGTGTATTCATGGTGCGTAAACATGCCTGCTGTATGACGAGATTTAAAAAAAAAAAAAAAAACGCAAAGAAGCCCGAGTTTTCATTTAAAGGGATCATTTGAAGCGAGCCTGCACTCCAAAGCCGAAGTTGTTTTTGAATTGTAGCTGTTGTTAGTTCTCTGTGTGAAGATATTCGAAGCAAGATGGAGAAAAGAGAACATCGATCCGGTAGGTACCTAAGAACAAAGCCAGAGGGGCTTGATCTTACACTTAGAGATGAAGGTGTAGCAAGAGCCTTTAAAAATGCTGGTTGCTGGAGGTTTTGCGAAAAGTTGAAGGGAGGACATGCAGAGGTAACGAAAGCTTTTGCATTGAATTTTACTGGCTTGAATTCTAAGGTGTCAATGCTAGAATTTCCTGTGTCTCCACAAGCCATTTCTATTGTCACTGAAATTCCGAGAGGAGGACAAGAGTGGTTCAAAATTTTTAAATTTGACATGAGTCCCTGTAAGGAATTTTTGAAGGAACCGTATGTAAATGAGGACCTCACCAAAGCTGTGCCAAGGAGTTACGTAAAAGAACATTTTGCTGTGCTCCTTACATGCATCCAGAAATACCTAACATGTGAGGGGAGGTACAACAAAATTTATTCCTATCATTTCAAACTCTTGTTGCATTTCATAGGTAAAGCATCAATAGATATCCCTTTCTACTTGTTTAGAAGCCTTAGTAAAATGTGTGATAAAATCCAGTTAAAGAAAGATAATTGTGAAACATCCCTGTTTCACCATGGTTTAGTAAAGTTGCTGGTGTTAGATGGTTTGCAAAAAATTGGTAGAGATTGGGATTCTTTTATTTTTATGGCCGGCTTTCAAATAAAGACAGACCTCACTCCATTGCCTGTTAGGGAAAAAGAAGGAAGAATTGAAGAACCTACTCTGGCTGAGCTCAGAAAGGAGGTGAAAGACCAAAAGAAGCCCAAAACCAAGTTGAGGAAATCAGAGAAGTCTGTGATTATAAAGGAGACACCTAAGTCATCAAAGGAAAAATCAAGCACCAAAAAGATGCACCAGGGTCAAGTGGAGTTGAACAGGTACAAGAGTTAGAACTAGAAGTCAGTTAAGTAGAGAAAAAGGCAAATCAATAGCTGTGGAAGAAAGCCCTATATCAAAATCTAGTCTAAATGATTTGCTTGAGGCAATTGATTTTGAGCAAGCTAAATCAGTGCAGGTTGAGTCAAGGCCTATTGACCTAACCCAATCATCACCTGATAGCACCAAAAAATCAAAGGCCTCAAAAAGGTTAAGGTTTGAGGAACCTGGTAATGAACTTATGTTCAAACCACGAAGGCCAGTCACCAGGAGGCAAATCAAAGTAGCTGAGCAATTGCACAAGGAAGAGGTAGCTGTGAAGGTACCTGCAACAAAAGAAATTAAACAACTGCCTAAATCAGAGAAGACAGAGGAAATGAAAAGAAAACCATACACAAGAAGACAAGCCAAAGAAATGGGGAAGCAGCTACCCAAAACAGAAAAAGCAAAAGAAATAAAAAAGAAAGATATGGATAAAAAGGTCCCCATTGCCAAAGAAACCAAAACTTCATCTTCAAAGGAAAAATGGGAGGCAGCTGAGGAAGAAATGGCTAATTTGGAGAAAACTGTAGCAAAAATTGCAGCCATGGAAAAAGAGCTTGCAAAACTAAAAGCTCAGCTAGGTAAGTTAGCTACCAAATAAAATTGCAAATTTTAAAGGTTAGGTGCTACCCCAAGATTTTGTTTTATTTTTCTTAAGTTCGTTGGTTTTTGAGGCATGAAAGCACGGCATATATAAGGAAGATAAATTAGGAGTTTTGAAGCCAGAAGCGAAGCTGTTGCAGTCACAAAGGATATTGATAAATTTATTGAAGACTGTAATTTTTGAAAAGAACAGCAGTTTCGTAGCGCGCTACGAAACTACTGTAGATGACTGTTTTGTAAGAAAAAATGAAATTGATGCTGAGGTCAGTAAATTTTGAAAGGGAATGCCTCGAGGGCAGGAAAGAAACTATACAAGGCGATCTAAGCATTCAAAGAGTGACAAGGGTAAGTGTTGAAGCAAAAGGTGAAATATTTTGTTTTTTGCTAAAGTCTTCCTAAAGCTACTTTATGACCGAATTATTAGGGTTCTGGTAGGGTTACCGGAATTTTGGGTTGAACACCTGTTCAGTTCACAAAGCATCAATATCATAAGGCATATGGTGTTATGCGTGGTTATTAAAGGTATTAAATAGCTTAAAGCATGTTCTTTTGGAAATGAAGACTGATGGAAGGCAGGGACCGTGAAAACAGGGCACACATCTTCACCAATTAATGAGTCATCTGCACAGCTAGAATCCAAGGCAGCTCGTTCAGTGAATTCCTCTCCAATATATTTTGGCCACTACAGAAATGGTACCAAAGCTCAAGAAGGAATCATGCACACGAGGAGATAGAATTAGAGTTTGAATAGGAATAGGACTCTATGTATTTAAAGTACAATACCTTTGTATTTAATAAGTTAGTTTAGATATAAGGTAAGGCAATTAATGATAGATTTTCGAGCTCCCCTCATGCTGGAGGAGGAGACTCAAGGTAGTTTAGTTTTTTTTCCCATATATAGGAAAAACTCTAATGTAAAAGAGGTTGGAGATTTTTATAAAAACAGAGTTTTCATATTAGCTTATGTAAAAGACTTTGACAGTAATAGAAAGGATACTTTTTCTTCCCAAGATTCATCTTGTGTTTCAAATGCTCAGAGTATATGTGGTTTGGTCTTTATTCATCTTGTTTTACAGTTCATTAAACATGCAATCACTCTGAATTCACCTAGTGCTCAGACTTTCTGTGTATGTTTATTGAGTTCAAGTTCTTCTTGGTAAATGTTTTGAGAATTTAGACATTATATGCCTTGGTTTCCATGATTGAGTAGTTACTTGTTTACTGCAGAAGTGTATGACTCCATGAGCCCAATGGGAGAAGCCTAATTTTGTTGTTCCAACCAGCTTAAATTTCATATACTTTTAAAGAGTTAGCCATCTTTTCTTGCCCTTAATGCATATCAAAAATCTGTGAGAGAGCCCTCTCTGACTAAGGAGGCTAAACCTTAGTCTAAAGCCTGGTCTGAAACAGTTTCATGAGATCTTATTAAGTAGCAGCCCTTAGTACTGATTTTATGATAACACCTGGACTGCATGGAACATGCCAAAAATGATCGGATCATGGACACACAGATCAAGAACACTCGCCAACAAAGGATCCATCTATATCGAGTTGTTAAAGCGGGCCAACTCCTTCACCATGGCAAGTGATTCGCTAGGGACAAGGTTGAATAGAAATTTCCTCACCTAATGGAGGCTATGTAAGCAATGGGGATCATTTCTTCCTAAGGAGGGATGATTGATACAGGTGGATATTGGTGGCCACCCGCCTATTCCACCTAGACCTCCAGTTGGTTTCATATGTTTCCCTTATTATAGCATCGTTTAATATTTTTAGCATTTTTTCAAGTCTTGAACTTCCATAGAAGTTTTTAACCCCTAAATGGAATTATTTTGAGGTTCGTATATAATTTGTGACCGCAAATCCCATAGTACTCGAAGTGATATTTCCAACAAGGTATCATGTGCGCCAATAAGAGATAATATGACCAAGTTATGACCCCGGGAAGTTGGCCGCCCAACTAACCCTAACGAGGCCCACAAACACTTGGTGTTCCATCTCCTGGGTTAGGGTTTTGGTTGTTTATGGTTTTCCCTTGTTGTTGAATAATAAAAACGCCATTAAGCCTCATTATAACACAATTCATAGGCATGTAGCCGCCAGATCGCTTCTCAGAGATAAGCTACCATCGCCCAAGCTAGTTTATTTCCATTCCTATATGTAATCATATTTATGTTCTTTGGTATTGATGAAATGGATTTTTATTTCTATTTTATGTTCCTAGATAAGTCTGGATCAGTGGTATCAAAGACGTCTTCTCTTTCTCTATTTTTCTTTGCATGTCCCCAACAATGTCAGGGTATAAGTAGTTAGTGCTAGCACTAGTTGAATGTTTGCAAGACCAGTCTCGTAAACCTTGACGACCTCTTATGGCAGAAGAAATTAAAAATGAGGGGGTAGGAGATCCTTTCAAAATATTACTCGAGGAATCCCTCGAGCAACAAAGGAAAGTGATGATGGATAACTTTGCCCAGATCCTTTGGCGGCAACCCACATGCGACGCATCTTCATCAGTAGGCACTCTAGAGGCGCCACTATTTTTAAGGTACAAGTTAACTTTGACATTCCCATATTTGAAGGCTAGATAGATGAAGACACCATAGATAGATGTTTAAATATGTTGGAAGGACATTTTTCACTTCATGACTTTTCTAATTGGGAAAATATTACTTTTGCACTCTTCAAAGTCACCCCACATGTCAAGGACTGGTGGGAAACCTACTGTGAACAAAAGGACGAGAGGGAAACCTATTGTTTTCAGTACCACCCACTTGAAATTATTTCCGAGGTGTCATCAAGGAACAATATTAGTATGTTGGGATCCATGAAGATAAATACATAAAGTGGACCATGTTATGGCAGGGAAGGGACCAATATGTGTCGGTGTTCACAAATGTTTTCCATAGCCTTTGCATGAAGTTGGGTATCAGGGATTTTCAGCGGAATCTGGTACTCAAGTATCACAGTTGTATACACAAGTACATCCAAGATGAGATGGAATTCCTGGACTGCTCCTCGTTGGGGGTTGCCTATCGATACATTGACAAGATCGAGCATAAATATAAACAAAAGAAGCGAGACTTTGGATCTACAAATCTGAAGCAAGAGAAAGGTGCTCCCAAATCTAGAACAACAGACAAAGCCAAGGCAGGGTGACCCAGGACAACCCAAAAAAGCCACAAGAAAATAAAAACAACACGAAGAAAAAGAAGGACATGGGGAAATGGTGTGAGTTTCATAAAAGCCCCACTCGCAACACAAGTGAGTGTCGAGCCAAGCAGTTACAAGTGGTCAAGTTGAAGGCTTGTGAATCATATGCATGTTCTGACTCGCATTTAGAAACTTACAAGCGGAATGACAAAGGGAAGAAAATTATTGATGTGGATAATAGTGCCACCATCAATATCCAAAACGATGAGCCTAAAGATCCAAAGGAGGGGGAGCATCTCTTCCACTCATAGACGTGGCTGAAGGGTTCTCTGTTGCAGTTCATTGTCAACTGTGGGAGCCAGAAGAACCTCATTTTAGTAGGGGTCATGAATCTGTTGGGTCTATCGACCACACCACACTCGCAGTTGTACACCATCGGGTGGCTTCAGCAAGGGCAAGATCTTCGCGTCAACCAATGGTGTCATCTTCCCTACAGCATCAAGCCCTTCACATATGAGGTATTGTGTGATGTTGCTCCTCTTGAAATTTGTAAATGTGTTTAGGGATCGCACTATTATTATAGCTTTGGGATATAATTTGTACAGGATACTGGAGATAGCACCACCTACCACCATTTCTTTGATCACTACGAAGGAATGCAATAATATCATTTCCCAAGCTGGGAATTTTTTTTCCTTACGATCCACCCTTAGGGAAAGAAGAAGATTGTGGCCACATCCTCCAGACAAGGCTCCTCTACACGGCAGTGGCAGATGGAAAAGGTTGTGGAGGAGTATTGGGACATCTTCACCTCACCCATAGGGGTACCTCTACACTATCAGGTCAAACACTCCATCGATCTGACCTTGGGCATGCTTCTAACCAATGGATTGATCCATCGATACTCTATTCTAGAGAACAATGAAATCAAGAGGCAGATTCAGGAGTTGTTGTAGAAAGGGCATGTCAGGACATGTTCATCACCATGTGGGAGCCTGATCGTGTTGGTACAGAAGAAAGATGGGACCTGGAGACTATGTATTGACTATGGAACGTTGAACAATATCGTTGTTTGGAATAGGTATCCAATCCCACAAATTGATGACCTTCTAGGCCAACTCAATGGGGCCAAATATTTCAGCAGTATTGACTTGAAGTCCGATTATCACCAGGTATCGTCTGAACCCTTCGATGTGTGGAAAATTGCCTTCAAATCCAAGGAGCACCTTTTCGAAAGGTTGGTCATGCCTTTCAAGTTTACGAATGCCCCTGCAACCTTCATGAGGCTGATAGATGACATCTTGCGACCCTTCACCAACTCATTCATGGTGCTGTATTTGGATGGCATTTCGATCTTTAGCTATAGTTGGGAAGTGCACCTCCACCATATTCAGTAGGTCCTCTAAACCTTGCGGCAACACAAATTGTATACCAATTTGGAGAAATGCACTTTTGGTATCACCTAGGTTCAATATATGGGGTACATCATTGATGAGCGGGGTCTACATGTGGACCCAAAGAAAATACAAGTCTTTCAGGATTGGCTAGCCCCAACCACTCTAACAGAGCTGTACATCTTTTTGGGTCTTTCAAACTTCTATTGTAGCTTTGTGTTGGTGTTTTCTCATATCACTTGGCCTTTGAGTCAAGTCACCAAGGGAGGAGTGAAAGAAAATTTCTTTTGGTCTGAATCCCAAAGTAAGGTGTTTGCGTAGTTGAAGCATTGCCTTTGCTATGCACCAGTGCTCATATTACAAGACCTACAGCAACCATTTGAGATCGAGACATATGCCTCTGACTATGTTATTGATGCATTTCTTACTTAGCAAGGGCACCCAATGGCATATCATAGTTAAGACACTTTCAAACACAGTCCAAAAGTATCCAACCTATAATAAAGAGATGTATTCCATTTTGTAGATAGTCGACAATGGAAGCATTAAATTATGGGGAAGGAAACGATAATCCACACAGACCACCAACCCATGTAGTTCATATAGACACAAGGGAATTTTCAGAATGATCACCATCAGGAATGGTCCACATACCTACAACAGCTTGATTTAAAAATTAAGTACAAGAAGGGTAGTACAAAAAATGTTGCAGATAGCCTCAGTCGACTGTCGGTCATAGTGTTGACCATTGTGCTCGACCCTTATGGGCACGAGACTGTGGGGTGGCCACATCTTTACAACAACAATTCAAAATTCAGCAACAAGTACCAAATGCTCCTGGAAGGCAAGCAATTTCCAAATTTTTACCTCCAGGATGCACTATTATGCCACCTAGGACACATTTGTGTTCCTTCAATCGAGCATGCCAAGAATATTTGGGAGGTGAGCTATAGTCAGGTCACTGGACATTTCAAGGTAAAGAAACCAGTGGCATAGTTACAAAACTATTTTTATTAGTCGAACCTTCAACAAGATGTTAGGAAGTACATCAGATCCTGAATTGGTTGTGTCATTGCCAAACTGACCATCAAGAAACAATTCCTATATACTCCACTTTCTACTCCTACTCGACCTTGGGAATCCATCTCCATGGATTACATGTCAAGCCTTCCTTCTACTAAGCATAGAAATGACTGCATTTTCGTGGTCATCGACAAATTCTCTAATATGGCCATTATGGCAGCCTGCAAGAAGATTATCATAACAGAAGCCACTACTAATCTCTTATTTGAACAATTTTAGTTACACTTTGGGATCCCACAATCCATTATCTCAGATCGGGACACCCGGTTCTTAAGTACATTTTGGTCAAGTCTCTGGTCGATGTTGGATACCAAGCTCACTATGTCCATGGTTTTCCACCTCCAAATTGATGGCCAAACAAAGGTCGTCAACAAGATGATTGTACACATTATGTGCATGTATACCTCGAAGCATCCACACACATGGGATGAACGCCTCCCCTATGTCCATCACAGCTACAACAGAGCTCTCCATATCTCAACTGGACACAACCTTTTATAGGTGATATTGGGATTCAAGCCATGTGTCCCATTGATGTGGCCATACCATTTGCAGCTACTCGGGTAGATTCGGCTCATGTCCAATCTGAAGCTAACAGGGCTAAAAGTTTCATTGATTGCATTCATCACATCCTCTAGTAGGTTCATGACATATCGAATAGAGACAATGCTGATCACAAGCAATGACATGATCAACATCAGATGCCACACAGGTTCCAGGTGGGCGACAAAGTTGTTGAAAATAATACTGAGAGGGCGGGGGGTGAATCAGTATTATCTAATTCTTTTACCAAATCTTCCTTATTTATACTTTGAATTATTTTTGCATACCAATACCATAAATAATGAGCATGAACAAGAAAAGCAAACAGTAACATCAAAGAACACCAGATATAAGGTGGAAACCCAATGTGGGTGAAAACCACCTGCTGCAATATGTCTCTATCTTCTTTCAAATTAGAAACTCCTTTTACAATGGTCTTGTACTGGTGCAGTCCTTTACCAGTACGCAGGCTGCAACCTGCAGAGAGCTACAACTCTCTCTCGTTTTCCAGTCTCTCCTGGAAGGGAGCTACAACCCCCTACTTCTTTTCTTTCAAGGACCACTTTTCATAAATTTTCAAACTGGATCCATAAATATCAAATGATCATCAAGTACCAGTAAGTCACCCAGATAACTAGATCCACAATAACAGAAAACTAAACCCAGAACACCTTCTGTGGCGTCTCCTGTAGCGCCTCCTGCGGCGTCTCCTGCGGCGCCTATTGTGGCGTCTCCTGCGGTGCCTCCTGCGGCGTCTCCTGTGGCGCCTCCTGCGGCGTCTCCTGCGGCGTCTCCTACGGCGTCTCCTGTGGCATCTCCTGCGGCGTCTCCTACGGCGCCTCCTACGGCGTCTCCTGCGGCGCCTCCACACTTCTACAGCTGCAGCGCTCGAGAGATCACCCTTCACAGATTCGCTTTCCACTTCACTTTCATATAGATCGAGCTTTTGAAACAATAACCCAATATTTCAGATCTTAAGATATTCAACCCAAAATCATACCTAAGCCAAATGATCTCCTTTTTTTTATATAGGCAAGCTCTTCCTCAAATCATGGATCATGGGGCTCAATAATAATAATAAAATAAAACAATACCATGGGCCAAAACCATAACAAACCAATACCATCAACTCAATACTAGGGATCAACACGTCTGTCGAGATGCCATGGTCCAAAAACCATAGGTTCAGATTCCAAGGACTAACTACCATGGAACAAAGGTAAGTTTTCCCATATGAAATAAACTTTTCTCCATAGGTTCAAATTCCAAGGACTAACTACCATGGACCAAAGGTAAGTTTTCCCACATGAAATAAACTTTTCTCCATAGGTTGAAATTCCAAGGACTAACTACCATGGACCAAAGGTAAGTTTTCCCACATGAAATAAACTTTTCTCCATAGGTTCAAATTCCAAGGACTAACTACCATGGACCAAAGGTAAGTTTTCCCACATGAAATAAACTTTTCTCTGCATAAAATTTCGTGAGCTTTTCTCCACATGAAATAATTTTTTTTTTTTTTAATTCTCATCATATTGAGAGCCATGCCATGGGTGTTGCCATCAAGTACAACATCTGTAACCTATAACCATACCAGAAACATAATGCCAACAAACAACACTATGTCTATGGTGTTGAGAGGGGCTGAAAACATATAGGATTTGTCCAATTCAAACAAAATGCACTATCAGCCCTTCTACGCTGCTCCTGCCTCAAACTACGTGCCAAAATCCTCTCTCTAATAGTTTTCCATGTTGATCGGGATTTATAGCACAAAGCCACTTACACATCAGGGCTCTCTTCATTTAGAATAGAAGCCATTTAGGTAGAAGGGTTGGTGGGCACAACTAACCCTTTAAAATAGCCATTTTTTTTGTTGAAGCGACATACACAAAAGCATTGAAAAACATTGAAAAATATGAAAGGGCAGACCTCAAAATATATCAAATCAGACCGATAAATACATCGGGTCTGGTCCCTATCACAAATAGTTATCGTTGATGTCAATGGCCATGTATATTGGGGAATCCCTGATCGTCGATCGTTGATACACCGATTAGATCTGGACCGTCGATCTATTCCTTGATCGGACAGTCCAGATTGCATCACATGTCAATATCACACTGTTTAATGGCCCTGTCGCGGGGATTTGACAATCGTTGATCGCCGATTTAATCTTGGTCATTGATCTGCTTCCCGATCCAATGGATGAGATTGCACATTGTTGACCAGAATATCACAATCGCAACATCTCGGAGGTCCTAGTGTCGTGCCTTATGTTTCACCAACCCGATCCACCGACGCCGATATCGAGCGATCACTACATCATAGGTCTGAAGTCCCCAATATCACTGCTTTCCTGCCTTCCTTAGGCCTGATATATCAGTGATCATTGATTGCAGGTTGTTAAGTCTGCCCTTTACACATTTTCTGATGCGATTTCCTTTTTAAAGGCTAAAAACCCATTTTTAGGAGAAAATGTCTCATTCTCCAAAAGAACAAGGCAATCTTCTTTCTGCCATAACTTCATCATCTAGACTTGGATTGGAGTGCAATTCACACCATTAGAATTAGGGTGACGATCACTTTGATCTGATGTCAAGATACTTGCCTTTCTACCACTTTGAATTTTGAGCTTTTCCATGCCATTGTATTTGAAGATCCACCTAGATCAATCCTCCCCATTAAGGAGCTTTTGGATTGCCAAAATATTTTCATTAGTCAATTGGAAAGTGATGGAGTTGTTCCCTCATCCTTTCCTTCTCCAGCCATTTTTCCTTGCTCGGGTGCATTCCCTTGAAACCAACTCGAAGGTATTCCACATCTCTTCGTCATGAAGTCCTAGTCCTTTTGTCAAGGATGATGTCTTCAGGTAACTCATCGAGATATTCTAGTGCAAAAACATTAACTATAGGAGTTGTGCCCACCTCAATGGTGTCCATGATCAATGGTGGTTCATATAGCTTTAATTTCTCTACATTCACTACTGAGTACATCTGGATATATATCGGCAAATCAAGACAAAAGGCATTCTTTCCAATCTTCTACAGAATGGTGAATGGACCATACTGGATTAGTGGCAACTTCTTCCCTTCTCCCTTCATCCTGTCCTTTCTGATGTGGAACCAAAATTTATCGCCCAGTTGGAATTGATGGTCGACTCAGTTTTTGTCTTGTCCGGCCTTGTAACAGGCTTGAATTTTCTCCAACTCCTCTTGTATTGCTTGGTGAATCAATTGGATTTGTTGAATGAAATGTTCAGCTTTGTCACTATCATTACAGCCACTGTAGTCATCTTCCCTTCCAAACACCATATCTTAAGGGTCCTTTGCTAGGTAACCGAAACATGTCTCAAATGGTGAACGCTGCGTAGATGAGTGCACTTCCCAGTTGTAGGAATGTTGCACGTATGGGATATGCTCATCCCATAACTTGGGATGTTTCCCACAATAGCCTCATAGCAAGTGCACCATGGTACGGTTGACAAACTCTACCTATCCATTAGTATGTGGATGAAATGCCATGCCTATTTTCAATTTGTTGTCCATCATCTTCCACAAGTTGGTCCAAAACACTCCAAGAAAGCAAGAGTCCCAATTTGACACAATCAACGTGGGTAATCCAAGATGGACCCAAACATACTGAAAGAAAAGAGAAGAAGTCTACTCTGCAATGATCTAATTTTTACAAGGCATCAGAATACACATCTTTCTAAAACAGTCAACGACGACATACAAATAGTCGTGACTCTTCCTAGACAAAGCCAAACCTCCTACAAAGTCCATTGACAGACTTTCCCATGGACAACTCGGAATAGGGAGTGGCATGTAGAGCCCGACTTTTCTATTAGAGGGCTTTGAAATAGAACACATCACATAACGCTTTACATAGCAAGTCACAATTTTCTTCATATGAGGCCAAAAACAAAATCTTTGTACATGAAATAAAGTCTTTTCGACACCAAAGTGTCGAGATACGAGAGAGGTGTGGGCCTCTCAGATTGCATGTACCCTTTCCCCTGTGGGAATACATAATTTGCCAAGGTGACACAATAGTTTCCCCTGCAAGTGATAGTTGTCCACCTACGAACCATGGGTTAGTTTTGCATAAATCTCCTTAAAGTCATCATCGTTAGTATATTGTTCAGCATAAATCTCAAAAGACAAGGAAGCATTATGCAAAATAACAGAAGCAGAAATAGGAGGGTGAGATAGCATAACAACCACTTTATTGCTAGTGCCCTTCTTATACTTTATTACCAGTTGAAACTATTGAATAAAACCCATCCACCTGAAATGATGAGATTATTGCAACTTGGTTTGTCACTGAAGGTAATACAAGGGTCGATGATCTATATGGATGATGGTCTCCTTTCCGATCAAGTAGCGTTTCCACTTTTTCACACTCTACACCAAGGCATAAAGCTCCTTGTCATAAGTGGGATAGTTTATCACAACTTGAGAAAACTTCTCAAAATGGTAGCAAATCGTCTTCTTTTGTTGCGTCAGTAAAAACCCCATGGCATAACCACTGGCATTGGTTTTGATCTCGAATGGATGTTGGAGATCGTGAAATGCTAAGACTGGCACGGTGCTAATCTTTTCCTTCAATGTTTTGAAAGACTTTTGTTGTCTTCCTCCCCATTGGAAGATTAGTTTCACACTTGTCAATGTTTGCAAAGGTGCTGCAATAATAGAGAAGTTGACAATAAATCTCTTCCAATAACGGACTGCACCTAAAACGCTACGAAGTCGGTTACACTAGTAGGCTTAGGCAAATTTATAATTGCTTCAACTTTAGAGGGATCAATTTTTAACTTACCATGACCAATAATATGACCTAGGTAACCCAAAGAGTTCTTCCTGAGCTCACACCTTGACAATTTTACAAAGAGTTTTTCTTTTTTCAGTACATCAAGCACTTTCTTTACATGACACACATGTTCAACCCAAATTTTACTAAAGACAAGTATATCATCTAAATATATAAGAAAAAATTCATCAATTAAAGGCCAAAAGAGATCATTCATGACCCTCATAAAAGTAGCTGGAGAGTTGCAAAGTCCAAATGGCATCACCAGTCTTGAAGGAATTTTTCCATATGTCTTGCTCTATAATTCGGACCTAGTGATAACCACTACGCAAATCCAATTTGGTGAAATAAACAACATTCTTTACCTGATCTAATAAATCATCTATGCATGGGAGAGGGTAGCAATTTTTCACCATGATCTTGTTTAGTTTGTGGTAATCCACACACGTCCTCCATGTGTCATCTTTCTTTGGGAATAAGACAATCAGTGAGCCACACGGAGAAGTGCTCAGCCTGATGAACCCTTGGTCCAGCGATTCCTGCACCTATTTCTTGATTTCATCCATCTCAATGGTCGACGTCTTGTACATGCCAATATTTGGCAAAGGAGCATCATGCTGCAAATGGATCTCACGTTGGATTCCCCTCTTTAGAGGTAATCCCTTCTGTTCCTGAAACATCTCATCATAATTAGAAATTAATTCAGATAATTCCTATTTATGTTCCTGATTGCAGCCCTGGAAAGCAACAGCGAATTTTGCCTCTTTTTCCCTTACAAAAATCAACATGCAAACCTTACTGGAATTCACCAGCCTTTTCATTTGTCCTATGCTTACAAGGCTAGCATTCATTTTAGTTTGATGAGCCCTTATTATATATTCTACCCCATCTTTTGTGATTTGGTATTTGTTTTCATGATGTCTCCCTAACACCATGCAACATATATCCAATGGGATCATGTCCAGCTCTACTTCATCTGCTAACTTAGAAGTGATTACAAATTTGACTTTACATTGCTTGGTTACACTCAGTTTTGCTTTATCATGTATCCATCCAAGCAGGTAAGGTTTTGGATGTGGTTTTGTTTCTAAGACAAGTTTCTTTACCAAGGATTTTTTGATTAAGTTTGCTTGGGATCCAATATCAAACAGAGTTTCAACTTTAGTATGATTTATGACAACTCTGATATGAAACAGTTCAATTCTCTTTCAATCATTAGTAAGGGACTCATTTATGGAACTAGTGCCTTCATGCGATTCAGAATTAGCATGACGTGTAAGAGTGCCTTTTGTTCTCACGGCTATGATCAATGCTTCATCTCTAGAATCTGATCCAAGGTCTTGCTACATAGTTGCCACTGTCTTTTGCTTCCCTTTTCCTCCATACCTCTTCGGATGCTTTTTTGGGTGTTTTTTCGAAGAGTGATCATCATTGTGATCTTCCTTTTTGTAGTGATTGCAATACAACTTTTCTCCTTCTTTGGCTATTGTTGTCTTCTTCTCCTTTCCTTTCCATTTCACTTTGGATTTGCCATTGAGAGGTTTGAACTATGGATTTCTGGAATGATCGTCTCTTTCATTTTTGCTCTTGTTCTCAATATGAATTGCCTTTACGTTGGCTGAGTCAATAGTGGTTGGTTCAAATAACAACAATGAATGTCTAATGTAGCTATGCAATGAGCCAATATACTTAGTTACTACTTTAGGTGTATCAAGTGCAATACCCAAATTAAGTGCTTGTTTTCTAAACTCCTCTGTAAAAATCTGAACATCTTGCCTTTGCCTTGCCTTAAATACTGCCAATTCATTAAAGCTTTCTACTTGTAACCCAAGGCATAAAACTGTTCCTTTCATGAAAAAATAAAATCAGGCCATGAGGAAAAGAGCTTACCCACATTCTTACTGCTCTGCAATTTGCTCTCCCACCAAATGAGAGTGGTGCTGCTCAGCCACAGAGAGGCCAGCTAAATCTTTGCCTCATCCTCCATGATCTGTTGAATCCTGCAGTAGACCTCAATATGCATAATCTAGTTATTAAGGTTCTCTATTTCACCATTAAACATGGGCAGGTCAAATTTAACATCTAGTTTAAAGAAAGGTTTCTTATATGCATCCCTGGGATTTCTACGATTATGGTGGTGAGAGGAAGAAGAACTTTCACTTGCAGAAGGAGAAGGAGGGGGTTGTTTTCCACCATTTCCATGTGTTGAACCTTGTTCCTAGGTTTCTCTCTTCTGCTTTCTCTAGCCTTAAAACCAGCTGACTAAGATTCTCTACCATTGAATAGAAGGTCTTGCATAAATTTCGCTCCTCTTTAAGATGAGGTTCATCTTCTGCCATGTTTCTCCTTCGATGTGCATGCCCCGCTTCGGGATCGAATGGTTCTAGTTCCCCTTTGGCTCTTTGGAGTGTGTTTCTTCTTAGCATACAAACATGCAATTCACATCTAGAAAGCCCTGCTCTGATACCACTTGATCAAGGGATATTTTTCTTATAGATGTATGAAAATAATCACATGTGAAAATTGCAGCTTAACACATAATTGCAATGTACACACAAGAAATAAGGAAAAACATATAAAGGCATGAAAAGAAGATGTGAAGACTTGATAATGGAGTTCTTCCAACTCAGACTCTGTCTCTGGGCCCTCCTCGGTCAATGGGGAGGCCTCCATTCAATAAATGGAATGGAAAGAAGAGAATGCAATCATCATTACATAAAAGAGGCTTATACCTTTGTTCTAGAAGATGGCAGAGTAATGGAGTACTCAGATGGAGAAATGGGTACCACCACTGTGTCCATGGAATTGAAAGGGGTAGAAAAAATATAATATTTGTCCAATTCAAACAAAATGCACTATCGACCCTCCTGCGGTGCTCTTGCCTTGAACTACGTGCCATAATCCTCTCTCTAGTACTTTTCCATGTTAATCGGGTTTTATAGCACAAAGCCACTTACAAATTGGGGGTCTGTTCATTCAGAATAGAAGTCATTTAGGTAGAAGGGTCGGTGGGCACAACTAACCCTTTAAAATAGCCTTTTTTCCGCTCAAGCAATATACACAAAAACATTGAAAAAACCGAAAGGCGGGACCTCAAAATATATCAGATCGGACATATAAATCCATCGGGCCCAGTCCCTATCACCAATTGCTATTGCTGATGTCAATGGCCATGCATATCGTGGAATCGTCGATCACCGATCGCTGGTATGTCAATCCACCAATCACTGATATGCTGATTAGATCTGGACTGTTGATATGTTCCTTGATTAGATGGTCTAGATTGCATTGCATATTGATATTGCACTATTAAATGGCCTTGTCGCAGGGATACACTAATCATCAATCGCCAATTTAATCCTGGTTGTTGATTTGTTTCTCAATCTGACGGCTGAGATTGCACATTGCTGATCAGCAGATTGCAATCACAAGGGTCCGGAGGTCTTAGTCTTGTGCCTTGTGTTTCGCCAACCTGATCCACCAACATCGATATCGGCAATCACTACATCGCAAGTTTGAAGTCCCCGATATTGGTGATTCCTTGCCTTGCTTATACTTGATATATCGGAGATCACTGATAGGGGGTTGTTAAGTCCTCCCTTTGCACGTTTTCCGATGAGATTTCCTTTTTAAAGGCTAAAAACGCATTTTTAGGAGAAAATGGCTCATTTTCCAAAGGAACAAGGAAATCTTCTTTCTGCCATAACTTCATCATCCAGACTCGGATTGGAGTGATGTTTGAACTGTTGGAATCAAGGTGACGAGAAATTCAATATGATGTGAATATACTTGCCTTTCTGCCACTTTGAATTTTGAGATTTTCCATGCCATTGTATTTGAAGATCCACTTGGATCAATCATGCCCTACCAACCTGGAGAAGTTGTAGAACAATTGTTGTGGTGTTTGTACAAACTTCTACAAAAAATGACAATTATTAATGATATGTTTCCCTACTACCTAACATATAGCACAACACAATGGAGGCCCCGCACTCAGTCCTGCTTGGGCTTTCGGCCTCAAAGGCATCGGTCCACATCCTACAATATAGTTCACAAAGACTAGGGAGTGGTCCTTTTCATGCCTCTGACCTTTACATTTCAGGCACCATATCTCTTCACGCACTTCTGGCTGAACCATTCTACCCTGCTTCAAAATTTTAATTTCGAGGCAAAGATTTTACAACTTCACATGGATCTGCTGAACCCAGTGATTCAGATCTTGCATCGATGTTTCATGCAGTCTTATTGCAATTTCCAAGGTCTCTGCCTGAGTCATATTTTTTATTGTGAGAACCCATCCGTTAGGTGAGGCAGGGGATTAGCCATGAACCATTTTTAGTGCTTCCCATATGTTAAATTCATATTAGCTTCATGAATTCTACACTTCGATCTCTCTTCCAACTACCAAGGGGTCTCACTTGGTTTCGTCGCGATTTCCTTGAACCCCACAATCGATTGTGCCTCAGATTTGGGCCTACTGAACTCTTGATTTAGCGTGGTTTGGATCTCTACTAACGCAGTGTTTGGGTTATCATTAGAGTACTCGATGTACCGAGTTAGCGCATGATCCTCCAAAGAACTAACCAACGTCACCTTCTTCATGTAATCATCTATGATGCTATGAGCTTCCCATACAAATTTTATGATGAACCAGAACTAGTATAGGTCCTCATTTCCTAAGGCATTAAATAATGGTAGCTTCACTGAACTCACCATGTTGAATTGTGGTGGAGGTGGTGGTGGTGTGGGCGAAGTCACAGGTGATGGGGATGAAGGTGGAGGAGTGTAGGTGGAGGTGGTAGTTGTGGGAATGCTTCTTTTATCAACTGAACTGCACTTTGCGGAGAAGCCTATGCTACTCCCTCATCATCACACAAAGGAGGTGAGATTAGTGGGCTATATTGAGGACCCTTTCTTACTTTGTTCCTGTAAGTCTTTCAACTTTGCGTAGCTCCAAACATTAACGTAGATGCATAACCCACTTTTCACACAATAACATCTTAATCCAAGTATTTAAATACTTCAAGTACTTACCTTGTCGACCTTTGAAAAATGACGCTGCTTTTCATTGTAACTGACTGAGGTATCGACCATGAATTCAGTCAGAAACCCTCCTATGATAAAATTGAGTTAATGATCAATAGTGCGTGTGATCTTATGCTCAAAGGCTTCTAGTCTCTGCACTAACTCCGGGGTCCAGACAATAAGACCATCAAGTCTCCACCTTCCTTGGTTGTTTTCTAGCTTCACAATCCACTAGTATAACTCAACTCGAAAGGAACATAAAAATATCTTGTGGATTTCTGTATATAGGTACTTGTCTAGTCACTGTTCCTTCATAAGTGATGGATTTATGCTCTCCTGGGAGCAAATTCGTGGATCTTCATATCCAACCATCCTTCGATCTCTTTCTTAGTTCGATTCGAGTGATACGACATCACACATCTCTCATGCAGATTCTAGTCCCGACAATGGAACCATTTGTTGGCTTTGTGGGCCCTGACACATGTTTAGTTTTAGTCATCCAAACAAATCTCTACACTACTAGCCCTTTCGGCATCAGCCCACAGAGTGTGGAACAAAGTCTCAAATGAAGCAGTATGGGGGGCTGCTAGAGCCAATTTTCTCCACCCTGAGATGGTCGTGATGTTTGTTTATACCTCCTTCTCCTGCCTTCACATAGGTCAACAAGCCTTAAGGTTTATCGATCTACCCTCTATCCTACCCTTCAGTACCTTCACGAAGGTGTACAATTGACCTTCATGTAGCCCTAACTAGTCGTTTAGGTACTTCCGCGCTCCTATGATGATGTATTAGATACGTTCCCAAGTTATCCCATGTGTTTTACTTATTCTACCAACCGATCACAGTTATCGTCGCATAATCTGTTATTCTCACTACGTTCAATTAACAAATATAATCACATACGCTCAGGCATCAAATAAATATTGTAATATAAACCTAGATCATAACGCAGTATCATGAGATGCATTAACATAGACTAAATACATAGTAATTGCATAATACTTCTCTTTATTGATATCTCCAATTTAATACAGACTCTATCCATGATGTGCACATAGCTGCAGGGGTCCATGCGCTCAGCTGGAAACTTCTACCCTAGGCCTCTATGCACTGAGCTGCAGAGCCTCTTCCTACACTAAGAACCGAAAACACTTAGACTTTTTTGGTCTCCTTCACCACGAACTCTTATTTTTTTCATTTTTCTTAGAGATTACTTACTTAGCTCATTTTTATACAATCCTATGGTCCACGGATGATCAGTATATCTTTATAGCCGAATTGACACTTTAAAAAATAAGCATAGACACCCCTTTATGATTCTTGAAACCTTCGCACTTTGCAACAACAAAATGCAGAGACTTTACAACTTTATTACAAACTTCTCCCAAAACATGGGCTTTTAGCCCCAAAACATCTCTTGGGGGAACTCGTTCCCAACACAATAGTCATGTTAAGACATTTGTTTGACGGTTTTTCCTGTAATCCTAGATTCAAATTTTGCGAGGAAGTAATGTAGTTCTGGTATCCTATATTGTCGAAGCACGAAGATTATTTAGAATTTTATTTATTTCAATATGTGTTTGTATGTAAAGTGTATTACATGGTAATTGGACAAGATCTTCCCAGAATGTCTATAGTGGCTAAGGCTTTCCTATTTGAAAAAGGGGAATATGAGTAAAGAAAAAGAAATATAGTTATACAAATTTATGGTTTTAAACATAGCTCATTGATGTTTACAATGTTTGTTATAGATAGGTATTTTGTTGTTGAATTGTGTTGGAAATATCTTCGTTGGCTAGCTATATTTGAACAGAAAAAAGAAAAAACAATTTATTTATTTTCCATTTACTATTGGAAAATTCACTGTGAAGAATATGGCTCACGTTAACATTTTTACAAAGTCCATAAATGCTTTTAACTCAAGCAAAGCTGAATCTATTAAAGACTTTGATAAAGGATGAATTTTCATGGAACACCTTGTGTCTATTGGGCACAAGAAAATGTTTTCGAGAAATACAGAGCACATTGAGAAAAGTCACAATGTATCAAAAAAATAAAAAAATAAATTGTAGTATATACTGGACATATTACTGAAAAAGAGATCATCATAATAAAAGAAAGATATAATAAAAGAGGCATAAATCCTATAGGATAACCTCAATACTACACATGAAGTAGTGGTGCAACTTCACTGGCTAGCAAAAAATGGAAAAGAACCAGTCGAAGCTAAAAATTGGTTGTCGATATGTTGTAAAATGGCAGGGATTATACATATTTGCCTAAGAAAAGGAGCTTTGAATAATACGTGGACATGGAAGTTGATAGAAATGTACTACTTGATTGGGTTAGTACCTGTTTGCAAGAAAATCAGAAAATAATGGAGGAAGTTCATGAAGAGGAGAGTATTTTTTGTGAGCATTTTGTCTCATTATAGGATGCAAATTATGATAGGAGTGGTAAGAGATTGAATATTGAAAGGCTACAACCTTCCGACAAAGAGCTATAAGTTACATTAAACCTATGTCCTTTGTTGAAGACTCCACGAGTGATACATGGACCGCTATTTGTAATTTCTAGTCCTATCATCTTTCGTAGATATGATAAATATGTCAATCTTCTGAGTGGAGTGAAATCGTATATCATTAGAAATATATCTGAAAGATTGTTGATTATTGAATTTTCATGGCATGTTTTTTCTAATCTATAGAATTTAAAGGAAAGAACTAAGTATTCTCTTGAATTGGTCAAAATTGAGCTCGAGGGAGATATTAAATTCATAGACAATGATCTATTAACTTGAACTCTGAAGTTTTATTCACTATCTAGACTAGAGAAAGGTAAACAAGGGATCCCTAATGTTGATTGAATGAGGTAAATTAGGGTTATATGGTTTAAGAAAATCATAACATTGGAGGACATTAGTTTTTATTGTGGAGACATAGAAAATCGAGGGGTGGATTCTCATCTCAAGCTGATAGCGATTGTTGAATATTTCAACACACCGTGCATTAGATATGATACTAGATTGATTGCAAAGGAATGGCTAATGGTTGATTTGGAGAAGTTGAAATAATCACAAGAAACATAGTTTGATGATATACTTAATTTTACTACAGAGGAAATTAACAAATGGATAATTACTTTTGTTAGCGTCAATGTAGAGTTCTTTGCCTCAATTTTTCAATTGGAAGAAGAAGCTACAAAAATCAAGGAGGAGATATTTAATAAACATGTTTAGAAGGAAATTACGATCGCTTGGATTAAATAATTAACTAAAGCTAAAGTGAAGGAATTCATTGCAAGAAGCCTGATTCTGAAAGATAGCTGAGGGATAAAAATATCATTTTTTACTTGTTCATATCGTAAGTGTTTCAATACATTCTAACATTTGTTTCTTTTTTTCTTCCCGAGGAAGAATCACAATCTTATTATTGAAAACAAAATTACATGCTCTAGGATCTTGCAAAACATTCCACCATTCAAGTAAAGACTAGTCATCACAAAGCCAATAAAAAATAAACTACAATAGTATGGAGATGCTCAGGTGAACCTCTTCTCCATTTCTTATTTTCTTCTTTTTGCCACTCTCCTTGTGAAGGAGTGGTTGATACAATTGCTAACTAGTTCTCTGGATCCATTCTTGGAGATTCCTTGTCAGAGTCTAAACTTTTGGATACATGGTGTTGTTTGTAACCCCCCATCTTTGATACATCAATAAAAATTTTCATCAATCATGTGGTGACTAGAATTTCAGGAGCTTCATGTTTTGCTTCCTCTTTTTCTTCCCTTTGTTGTGAATTATGAAATTATTTGTTGATAAGTGGATTTATTTCCTCTTCATCCTCTTCGTCTTCAGGCATATACTGGGGAAATTGGCATCCATTTGGTGGATTCCCTAGTTTCTCCTTGTTGCATGGTTATTTCTTGGCATCGAGACATGTATTTTGCATATGTCTTGTTTGTCAGCATATTTGGCATCCTCAAGGTGTGTTCTCGAAGTCTAGGAACTTATTCTAGCATTATTTATTTTGTGTCAAAAGGATGAAATCTACCAACCCTTTCCTGAGATCCATTTGTACATACATTCTGGAAAAAGTGAATATTATTTCCTCCACTCCTTGTGTATTAGTATTTATGTATCAACCTAAGAGGTTCTGTTGTAGCAACGACAACACCCTCCAAAGTTTGGCATGGATCCAATTTCAGAGCCTCCCTTGACTGTTTACTTGATGCTTGTAAGCACTCAGGCTCACTGTTGGGCCTCAAATATGCCCATTTTTTCATCACACAATACAACCATTCATAACTTATATTCATGTATTTTAACCCATTTCGTATCATAATTCCATAACCTGCCACCAAATACATATCTTACATTCTTTGGATGGTTATCATTAGTTTTCTTAACTCTTATATGATTAAAGATTAATTTTCCATGATTTACTAATGACGATTATTCTATGTTCATTTCTCATAGGGTTCCATTGCCGAAATTCTTCACAAGTCAGATGAACTAGTTGGCGCAAGTAGAGGACGGTAATATCCAATTTGTGGTTTTGACATTTCAGCGTGATTCCGGGGAACACCAAGGGAGGATATTATCCAAAATAATGTTTTAATAGCTTTCCATGTGTAGGATTTCAACCAGGTCGCACATGTGGGTCCCTAGGAGATAATTAACAAATCTGCTCAAAATGTGCACAGTTTCCAAACTGCCAAGTTTTTCCTCAATTTCGGTGCATATGGAGGTGAATATGGAAAATATGAGAAAATGGGTTTATTAAAAATATAACCAGTTATCTATATCCAAAATTGTCTTTGCAGATTCAAATTTTTCTAGAAGTTGTAAGTGGATCTTGGAGATAGTTTTATAAAAAGTTATTGTTTTTGAAGAGTTCTAGAATCTTGCAAAAAGAGCGAGACAACCATGTTTGGTAACAATTTATGAGGAGAGGAATTTGGGTGAGACAAATCCATGAGAGGTTTTTGTTAAAAATGTAACAAGTTAGGTTCCCTTGAAACAGGTTTCAAAAATTCATCGTGGTTAGGAAGATATGCCAAAATCTTTGAGGTCAGTTTGTTAAAATTGTTCAATTTTCCATAATTGAGGAAAATGACTAATTCACCTTGTAAATCCAATAAATGGCTTAGCCATGGTTTGTATTGTAATTTTTTGGGGATGTTGTTGAAAGGAAGAGAAGCATGGAAGGAATAAAGCATGGATTGAAGCTCTTTTGTAATAATAATTGAATCGTAATTGAATTTTACTTCATCTCTAAATTCTTCGTAAGTTTTATGAAATTGTTTTGAATTTCATTTTAATTGAGTTAGTTAATTCTTTCTCCAAAATTGGAAAGTGCCCACCAGAACTAGAAACAAGTCCTTTAGCTTGTCTAGATCATAGGATTTACATTCAAAGTGTTAATTTCATTAACAAATTTGTTGTGTGAAATCTAGCATCATTCTGTATCTAAAACTCTGTCTTGTAGTTTCGAAATTAAAAATTCTAGAATTCATTTAATTATAAGTCTTCCTGTTTTTCATAGCACAATCATTTCTTTGTAAGAGAAAGTCTAAGTGTAAATTCAATTGTGCAAGTAGAGATATCAGTTTAGTGCAGATTGATTTGGCTTTCTTTTACTTTTCAGTTTCGATTATGAGTTTCCTGATTATGAAGACTGAGATTTCTTTCGAATGATTTATTTAATTTAGATTAGGAGTCTTCAATTGAATGTTTTTCACAGATTAGGGTGCAATGATTTTGTTTGATAAGGTCTTTCAAGTTAGAATTTCTATGATAGGTGTTCTTATCGAGCAAGTGTATTGTGTGTTCTTTTAACAATTTCTTTTATAGTATTAATTGGTTTTATTTTATAGAAGTAAAACAATAAATTTATTTCGTACTATAATTTAGGTTATATTATTTAATAATGTGTTACCAATGCTTGTTCCTCAAACCTTACGAGTCATGGATTGATAATTTAATGTCAGAATTATAACACATATAATTTCCCCAACATTTTTGGTGTCATTGTCAGGGAGGTGCTAAAGGGATTTGAGCTTAGTTTCTTTCACATGTTTTTTGTTTGATCTTAGTTATAGGGAAATCAAAGGGTAGAGAGTGTATGGTAAGACATGAGTGAAGAGCCACACATCCACTATTGTGGGGTTTCTCCAAATTTTGGTTGGCCAAATAAGCAAGTTTGGTGAGTTTTATTGCAATTATTAGTTTTTAATTCATTTTGGTTAAAATTTCACATCTCTTTAAAGATAAAACATTTTTGCAGTATTCTAAGAAACCTTTGTGCTAATCCATGTTGTGAGATAGAGATCATAAAACAATAGGAGAAATTCAAAAAATGATCAAGAGTTTGAAAAATGTCCCTCGAAGTACTTTCTCAAATCCTAGCAGTAGCTGGGATATCTTCCTCTAAGAAAGACTTCATCTTCACCACATTTAAGAAATTATCTCTCTCCATAGCCATAAGACAATTTTGAAATATCCCTTGAATCCCCTTGCCTATCTACCAAGGAGCACCCAACTGAATCTGAGATCGAATAACTTTCACCATGCCCAACAACAATCCTTGTATTCATTCTGGAGACCAATTATCCAAGCTTGCCTGGCATGAGCGACGAAGACTTTTAGAGTGGTACAAATGAAGAAATAGGCCAATACAACAAATATTACATCGAGCATTGGTTCCAGATCACAATCCAGTCTAAGTACCACTGTCATCTTCAAGTACTTTTTGTATCACATCTTTCAAAGCTATCAATTTTTCATGCTCATGTGTATTCTAAATTTTATATGTTAAATTTGAGCATGAATATATCGTTCTGCCTCATCCCCACATGGCTTCACTAGAAGTTCTCTTTCTCTTGAAGGAGGACAACTTTTCTTTAGTGTAGTAGAAAATTTAGTATTCTAAATATATAAATGAAAATGGTAAAGAAAAAATAATTCCTTTTGTGCAAACCATCTTGTTTGGCACAACTGGACAGGGACTTTTCTTGAAAATTGGGTAACTGGTGGGAAAGGTTACCAATAAAGTTTGTAAATTTGTATGAGCTCTTCAAATCACATATTTCATTATGTTTGTACTAGACTTGGTTGATGTGGGATTGCTTAAAGCAAACCTGCCAACAAACCTTCTCCCATTGACATCAAGAAATTATTTGGGACAAAGGTTAGGGTCAGATAAGGTACCACGGAGACTTCATGTCTTAATGGTAGACATATTTGTTGAAAATACATCAATGCTTCTTGGTGGATGAATTGTGCAGTCCATTCGACTTTGACAGAATCATCCATGCCTATTAGAATGTACCTAGTGCCTTGATTCCCATTGACATTAATGGTGGGATATCTCACATTGGTTAACGATCTCCTAAGTTGTCGTTAATCCAATTATTCTTGCTTATGTTTGACATTGACACCATTTATTCACATATGAAAGATTGCACACGATATGTAGCGATTGAATACAATATGGTTTTGTGATCTCAACATAAATTTGTAGCAGTTTGGATTTGTGTGTCAACATTTCCATTTTCAGTTACAATAGAAATCACCTTCCCTCAGTTGTTTGGGGACATACAAGTCCTTAGGCATGGGAGAGAGGGGGACCTTTGGTTCATCCTTTAGCCTTGTTCAATAGGTCAGATCGGTAGTCACATCAACTCCAACCATTCCATCATTCACTTCATCTTGTAGCACTGAGAACATCAGCAAAAAAGGTAAAACTTTAGGTAAAGTTGACTTAAGATTATTTAATTCATTAATGATTTAAGAAATATTTGATGATTAACAACCACATATTCTGTATATTTTGTTTTCCATATATCCTCCATTTACAAATTCCTCATTCATAATAGAAAGCATGCTACTCTAAATAAGGTCATAATCATGAAAATAAAAGTATATTGGTTGATGTAAACAGAAACATTAACTATAGTCCCTTCTCCTCCTACATTCACAAATATTGTGATTTAAATGTATCCAATAGAGGACAAATTAATTGCTTCATTTGATAAAGGAACCATCCATAAGACTTGGGCCTCACAAAAACTGAGTATGCAATCACCTATTTTACCATCTCCATCACCACCTCATCTCATCCACCATTTCCATTCCCACCTATCATCACATTTATCATTTCCTCCTACCACATTCAATGTTTATCCTTATTTGTATTACTCTCAAAATCAAATGTATGGTAGTCAAATAAGAATGGTGTTGCTCCATAAGAACCAACATCCTCAAATCTTCATGTGGTGTTATTCCAGAAAAACCAACCCTGCGCAAAGCCATGATGCCATAAAATATATATATGAGAAAAGTCGTTGTTTTTATGAGCACATGCAAATCCTCAGGCATGGAGGGATATTGAGCCTCAAATATTACCATGTTTTCATCATACAATACCGTCATTCATAACCTATATTCATGTATTGTTAAACCATTTTGTATCATATTCCATAAGTTGCCGCCAAAATACATATCTTACACTCTATGGTTAGTTATCATTAGTTTTCTTCAATCTTCTATGATTAAATATGTTTTTTACAAGATTTAATAATTATTGTTCTTATAAGTTCATTTGTCATAGGGCTCCTTCGCCGAAATTGTTCACAAGTGAGTTGAACTAGTTGGTACAAGTAGAGTACAAGAATATCAAATTTGGGGTTTCAACATTTCAACAGGCTTCTGGGGAACAACGATGAAGGTTATTGTCCACAATAATGTTTTATTACCTTTCCATGAGTAGTATTGCAACGAGGCCACACATGTGGGTCCCTAAGAGCTAGTTAACAAATTTGCTCAAAATGTGCAAAGTTTGCAAACTTCCATGTTTGACGTCAATTTTCATATCGTTGGAAGTGAATCTGTGAAATATGAGAAAATGGGCTTGTTAAAAATATAACCAACCATCTATATCCAAAACCATTTCTCCAGATTCTAGTTTTTCAAAAATTTATAAGTGAGTATTGGAGGAAGTTTTATGAAAAATGATTGTTTTTTGAGAGTTCTAGAATCTTGCAAAAAGAGCCAAACAACCAACTTTGGACACGATTTCTAAGGATATGGATTTGAGTGAGACAAATAAAAGAGAGGTTTTTTTTTATATTATAACATGTTAGGTTCCCTCTCAATAGTTTTCCAAAATACACCATCGTTAGGAGGATATGCCAATATATTTGGGGTCAGTTTGGTAAAATTGTTCAATTTTCCATAATGGAGGAAAATGACTAATTTTCCCTCTAAATATTATAAATGGCCCAACCATGGTTTTTATTGTAAGTTTCTGGGGATGGTTTTGGAAGGAAGAGAGGTAGGGAAGGAATAAAGGATGGATCGAAGCTCTTTTGTAATAATAATTGAATCTTAATTCAATTTTGCTTCCTCTCTAAATTCTTTGTATGTATTATGAATATGTTTTGAATTTCATTTTTATTGAGTTAGTTTACACTTTGAAAAGGAGTGGCAAGGGCCCACCACAACTGGAAACAGGTCCTTTAGCTTATCTAGATGATAGAATTTACATTCAAAGAGTGAATTTCATTGAGAAATTTGTTGTGTGAAATCTAGCATCATTCTGTACTTAAAACTCTGTCTTGTAGATTTCAAATTAAAAATTATAGAATTCATTCAATTAGAATTCTTCTTTTTTTTCATAGCATAATCATTTCTTTGTAAGAGCAAGTCTGAGTGCAAATTTGATTGCGCAAGTAGATATATCTGTTTAATGTAGATTGATTTGGCTTTAATTTACTTTTCAGTTTCGATTGTGAGATTCCTGATTATGAAGAGTGAGCTTTCTTTCAAATAATTTATTTCATTTAGATTAAGAGTCTAGAATCTAAGATTTTTCATAGATGAAGTTGTAATGAGTTTCTTTCAATGAAATCTTTCAAGTTAGAATTTCTATCATAGGTGTTCTTTTCGAGCAAGTGTATGGTGTGTTCATTTAAGAATTTATTTTATAACAATAATTTGTGTTCTTTTATAGTATTAAAATAATAAATTGATTTCGTACTCTAATTTATGTTAGACGCTCTGATCCTATGTTACCTGCGCTTGTGCCTCGAAGCTTACAAATCTGGGATTGATAATTCAATGCTGGAATTATAACACATATAATTTCCCCAACACTCAGCCCGTGGCTCCATGTGAGTCTTTGCACTCTCTTTGCTTGACCGCTTAATGAACAACTCTTGCATGTTGGTCACAATATCACGCTTACTATGTTCTTGTCATGCACAAGGATTTCAGTTCGTGTGTACATGTTGTATTCGGTATGTAAACATTGTTGCGCTCACACACAAAGTTGTATGCACTTTCATGTAAGCGTCATCGTGGTCATTCAATGATCCATCACAAGCATCTTGCTTATTTCTCACACAGTTGATTAGTCATGTTTAGAATATGTTATCTTGATAGTTTGAGTTATCTTATCATTAAGTTTTTTTTAATGTGTGTTCACAAAAGTTACGTATTAACAAATACACTCAATGATTTTTGTTGTTCTTGTGACGACAGGATCACCCTCTAATAGTCGTACCTTCACCCTCCAATCGACTGGACCGAATGTCACCTAGAATAGAGCAAAAGTGTCTAACAAACCTTCTCAATCTGCACTGCTTGCAAGTTGATCAATCAACCCTCCTGCTAGTCAATTGGGGAGTTTGACTAGGCAGTGACCCTAAAACTCACTCCCCTCAAAAATTTCACAAAAGCTAAAGACTTTTCCCACTCTTCTAAAGGAGAAAGTGGTGCAGATAGGTTGGGCAGTCACTGCGTGTCCATCTCTGTCTCCTTTCCAGGATTGTGTAGGTTTTCTATCCAGTCACCAATAAGCTGACCGTTTGTTAACAATGAAAATGACACAAAATTCTCAGCAAGCCCCTCAACAGACCATCATCTTTCTCAACTCAAAAACTGCGCAAAGGTTCCCAATACGTATGCCTCATAGAATTTGTGCAATTTTTGTGTCCAGCAATCCCTGCAGCCCGCTACAAGCTCCCTACAAGATTTTCACAGTTTTTACTTCAAAGCCCTCTTGTAGACTGCTGCCAGCTCCCTCTACGATTTGCATAATTTTTACTTCCAAGCCTTCCCGCAACCTACTACCATCTCCCTCGAGGAATTGCATAGTTTTTTCTCCCAAGCCTCCTTAAGCCTGCAGTCAGATCCCTCTAGGAATTACGTAGTTTTTTCTGCCAAGGCCCTCTGCTGCCCAAACTACTTCCCTTTAGAAATTGCACATATCTTCCCTCCATCCGAGCCATATCTTGTAGATAATCACTACTAATCAGGATTGTACATCTCAATCCCCCAATGACCTCTGTATAATTTTCACCAGATGTGCACAGAGCTTGTATCCCATCTTGAAACTTGGCTTGTGAAGTTCTGCAGTGTTGTCCTCTCTCCCGATCACATGCATGTCAAAGAAAACGACCATGCATCATGGTATAGTAGGAGGTTTATGGATTTGATGTTGTCTCGTCTTGAGTGACTGCAGATATAGGTCCATGAACAAACATGACGCAAAGACAAATGGGATGAATAAGGAGAGTATATGCAAAAGGACTCATTCGAAAACAAATGAACAAGCAATCCATCCAAAGAGATGTGTTTGTGAATGGACGAAAGAACATTGTGTGTGGAAGGATGGACAAGAAAACATTCAAGGATATATTTTCACAAACAGATGAACATGTTAAGAATTCCAAAGTACAAGCAAAGGAGAAAAGTGCACATGCAACATCATGCAGACCCAATGACCGTTGAGGACTCCACACACTTTACCATGCAGAGTTGAAGCTGTGATACAACAAGAGGAAATCCATCACTCAGCAACATTGCAGCTTAACATGCACACCAATAGAATCATGAACATACTAGCACTGTCATGTTGAGTCATGTCATGAATCATCTTAGCCACATTACTATTGTGGGCCATACTATTGTCAATCATTGTGATGTAACGTGGAAGTCCAAGAGACTTGTATTTTGAAGAGTCATGTAATCTGAAAAGCCATGGAAGTCCACAATCAAAAGGGAAGTCGAACAGTCACAAGGGCCAGTTTCTCCCTTGGGTATAGATACCCCTTCATTTGTACATGCAAGGGACATTTTCACCTTGGCTCCTCCCAAATAGCCTTGAGAGTCTATAATATTTTCTTTGAGGAGCGATTAATGACTCCAACACCCTACCCATGAGGTTAGTGATTTATGGTGCATCAACGTGTCTTGGAACTTTTGCTTAACTCAGAATCCTTCTCAAAGGTCATAATGTTTTCTCACGTGTTGTAACTATTTGTAGAAATTAATATTAAAAACTTGTAATACATGTTGCTTTAACCTGTATTAAAGAATTGAACTCATTCAATTGTTCTAATACATGTATTTATGAAAATTTGATGTATAAGTTGTTAACATTGTCCTGCCCAAGTTGGTTACCTCACGGACTTCAGACATAACCTTTTATGAAACCTATGATAATAGCCATCACACTTGTGTAGACTGCCCGTTGGGTGTTGTACATCCTATCTTCCACTGTGTGTTGTGATTTCTACATACGTGTGGATTTCTCTTCCGAATATTGTGCACGTCCTCTAGTGTTGTGTGTCTCTAACAGAGTTGGTACTTCCTCCCATCCAACCTGAGACTCACTCCCACCCTCTCTCTCTGCTGTGAAAGAACCTTGACACAAGTAACACTCACATTCACCAGGCACGCAAACCTTGCCATTTGAAGATAAATCAGGCCAATATCTCATGCTAACAAGCAAGAGCTAAGGAAAACATTTAAGATAATGGAAACTAGGTAAACTTAACAGATGAGACTCCTACACCAAATGTTGTGATCTCTAGTTGGGACTTCATAGCAGGGAGATCCTCTGAATGTTGGTGGGTCAAGCACCATCAACATTTCTGGTGCTAGAAGGACACCCTAAACCTCTGGTTGTTTGTGGATGAATGTCCCCTGACAACCACTCATCAATAATCTGGTCAAAGTAGTAACATTCACTCCCTCTCACTTGCGCACGAGTTTGTAGTTAGTTACTCCTCCCCTCGCAAGACTGAACATGAAATTTCATATTAGAACCTTCACTTTGTCGTTCCCATCACTTTCCAGTTCAAGAAAGTCCTCAGACTAACCCCAGGAATCCAACATCTTCCATACGCATAAAGAAAGCCAAAAACCACTCCTGCAGGGGTTGTTATATCATTAATGGAAGAAGCAGCTCGTGTCACACATGAAGGTCTGGAAGAAGCTGTTGAAGATGGAGAGGAACCTCTGATCTTCTAACAGGGAGAACGAGACACCCTCATGATCTTGGGCATAGACTCTGGTATAGGAAGTGGAAGGGAAGGTAGTGGAGGAGGTGGAGGTGAAGACGAACAAATAGACTCAGATCCAAAACCTTTAGATTTTGAAAAAGAGAAGGAGGACAAAGAGAAAGAAGACATGTCTGACCAAAATCTAGAATGGATGAATTAGGGACCATTGGCCCTCCTGTGTTCTTTTCAAAATATGTCGAAGTGTTTAGAGAGGATGACCAAAAATTTCAACCCTGACATCACAGTAAAGGTAGAAGATCACTTAGATAACTTCAACCTACAACTGCAGACTCTTAAGGTATGCTACGATGATGTTGCATGTAGAATTTTCCCATGTACCTTGAATGGTGATGAAACCTCATGGTATCACAACCTTCCTATCAACTCCATACAAAACTGGGGTATGTTCAAACGTATGTTTTTGGAAAATTTTGTTGACGAAATTACTCCAACAATGTTACTCAAATAATTGAGAAGCCTGAAGGTGGTGGAAAACAAAAGGTAAAAGCTTTCAATAACAGGTTTCTGCAACTATTGAATAAGTTTGCAGTGGACATGAAAACTCATGACTCCATCATCGTCGATTACTACATGTCAGCATTGTTGACCAGCATTGCATAGTTCATCATGCATGCGAAGAAACCAAAACTCTTGGAAAACTGTGAAGAGGCAATCGTTGTTGAAAAGGACCTACGTGCAGTTGGAGTCATCAACAATGATGAACTAGTGAAGGACTCCAGAGAAGTGAGTAGGAAGCCACAAGTTATGGAAAGAAAGGGTAAGGATAGGGAAAAAAGAGATATTGAACTCCTTAATTGCCTCGTGAAGAACTTGAAAATAGAAGTTCTTGAGCTTAGACAACAAACAACAGACACATCTCCAAATAAACGACCACCCAGATAGAGACAAGGAAGCATGCTATCAGGTAGCAACCATCTCCTCAATAAAATTACAAATATCTTTGTGTTCTAGCTCAAACAGTGTGTGAATGACAAATTATGTTCATTTCATGAAGATGATCACTTAGAAAGGTCTTGTTAAGACCAGAAGTGAGTTGCAAGATATGTATGGAACCGTGTGCTTGACGTAGACAATAGCATGCATGGATAGCTGGAAGATACGGACAATGAAGAAGATGTTGCGCTAGATGAGGTATCAAGCTTTGGGCATGCTGTAAAAATGTATTAGTGTTCACAATAAGTGCAAAAGATGAACACCAAGAAACAACCCCAAAGAAAACTTATCATTACAATCTCAGAAGTAGGGGGCTCCCCTTACATTTGGGAAAGTGAAACAAAGGTTAGAACTACTGAGGAAGGTTGATCCACCAGCCCTCCAAAAGCAAAAAACACAAAGTAATGCCAAGAAGACAAAGATGAACAAGATTATGTCCATGAGCAACAAAATACAAAAGACTTTGTTGGAGACCACAAACATCAATCTTACCCCGGGCACCTCTATGATTCTACTAGCTTTGGATTACAACATTATGGAAGACATGAAGAAAACTAACAAAAATGTCAGTTTGTTCGATTTGACTAAGATACAGAGTTAGGGGGACATAGTGTTGTGCACACTAGGACAAAACTTAGTGGATAACAAAACCTCTTCCAGCAAGGGAGCAAGCAAACCTCTTGCATCTCTTTAAACTATGCTAAACACATTCTAGATGGAAGAATAAAATTTTATTTTCCCTCGACTCCTCCTTTGATTCAAAATATTCAAATCTAATTTTAGCAACTGTTTGGTTGACCCTAGAGCGGTAGCCAACGTCATGTCGCTCTCCACTTCTAAAAATATCAATGCATAGTGCAGCAAGACATCTACTCTGATCATCCAACTTTATGAAACATATGTACTAGCCATTGGTGAACCTCAGAATGTGATCATTAGACTATCTCACGATGGTCGATTTCACGAGTGAATAAACATTGTTGTTATGGATATAATGAAAGTGTATGGCTTACTACTTAGTAGAGACCTGTCCAGCATGCTAAATGGATACTTTGCTATAAACTGGTCACACATGTGGCTTGGATACAATAGAAAAAAATCAAATCCGAGTGTTATCCAAGAGATATATGAGGGAAAATGTCACTCCCATCAATGGAAAAAATGAATCATTGGCCTTCACAGAGCTCATGTTTGGTAACTCCCTCTTAGAAACAACACTAGGGTGTTATCATGCATGATGAACCCCAACCATACTAGACACGCAGTTGGGTCTCTTTCCTTGCCCAATTGATGGAAATGAAACAAGTATAGTACATTGTCACATTAGTAGCAGTAAAAGTAGTGCAAGAACATCGAATGGTCAGTGTGCAGACGAGTTGTGGACCATGTATTTCGATGAATCAAAGAGACAGGATGGTTGAGGAGCTAGGTGTGTCTTGATCAACCCAAACAACAACAAGAATCTTATCTCGAGTCACTTGGAGTTTGAGTGCATGAAAAACATTGTTGAACATGAAGCACTCATGTTGGATTTGCAGAAAGCCATTATCCTCAATGTGGTCACGGTCAAAGTGGTAGGTGATTCGGAAACAGTGCTATGGTAGGTATGTAGCACCATTAATTATTTATCACTACAGCTAAAAAGTTATCAACAAGAGCTATGTCGACTGATCTCTAACTTCAAATCATTCAATAGCACTATTGTACTAAGAATGCGTAATGGAACTTCCAATGCTTTGGCAAACATGAACGCCACCACTTAAGGATAAATTTAATGTTGAAATTTTTTATAGACCATCTATCCCAAATAACGTTACTAATTTATGCGTGTTTGATGATGATCAATAGATACTATAGTTCATGGCCAATGTTGATACCTTCAAGGATGCAGCGATAGACAAAGATGAGCATGAGTGATCTTTGAAAGCTTAGATAGATATCAAGAAATTCCACCTCATTCCCAAAGGTGTGGCATCTTTGGAAAAGCTCTATGACTTGAAAGAATTATTTTAGGGGCTGAGGAACAACAAAATCCACAGCTCTACCATGATGCATGAATTGATAAACTTGAGAACGTAATAAGATATTAAGTTTGTTAATCTCGGTACATGTTGTATGCGACAGGAGTGATAAGCCTTTGTCTACATGTTCAAACAGTACGAGGATGTTTTCCTATGGACATATGGCGATTTGAAAACTTACGACATGTGAATAATCCAACACATCATTCCAATCAAGGAAGGGGTCAAGCCATATCACCAGATTCTAAGGAAAGTACATTCATCACTTGAACCCTTAATACAAAAAGAGCTCACCAGGATGTTGGATGCATGGATCATATACAGAGTTCATCATTCTACTTGGGTTTCAAAACTTGTTCTTATATGAAAGAATTCCAGGTAAATCTGCTTGTGTGTTGATTTTTGGAACTTGAATCCCGCCTTAGACAAAGACAACTACCCTACACCGTATAGGGAGAACATTCAACAAAAAGTATGTGGGCCACATACATTTTCTTTACTTGATAGGTTCTTAGGATATAATCAGGTTTTGGTAGCTGAACTTGATAGACTCAAAAATACCTTCCGTACTAAGTGGGGTACGTCCGCATACATAAGAATACCTTTGAGGCTCATGAATGCAGGTGCAACCTTTCAGTGCACC
Source organism: Pinus taeda (assembly GCA_000404065.3). NCBI lineage: Eukaryota > Viridiplantae > Streptophyta > Pinopsida > Pinales > Pinaceae > Pinus > Pinus taeda. The sequence continues at coordinate 106,927 of APFE030195217.1, read as the reverse complement.
ACGGAAATCAACTTCCATGGACTCATCATACATAACATAGTGGTGTACCTCAATGATATTATTGTGTTCTCTGGAAAATGAGAAGACCACATACGCCATCTGAAGAAAGTTTTTGAGCAATGATAGAAATACGAGATTTCCTTGAATCCATAAAATAGCATATTTGTAGTGTTTGAGGGTAACCTCCTTGGGCACATCATTGCCAAGAGCGTGATCATGGATGATTCAAACCAGGTCTAGACTATCACACAGATCCCTCACCTAGCCAACAAGAAAGTGATGCATTCCTTCTTGGGAAAGATAAACTTCCTCCAGAAGTTAATCTCAGATTATGTTCAAATAGTCAAACCCAATCAAGCCATGACCAAGAAGGATGTAGTTTATAGCTAGTGCAACAAGGAAAGGTATATATTCACCCATATCAAGTAGGCTATTGGAGAAGCACCTGCAACGTACAACCTATATAGACAGAGACTTCCAACTATGCACCTTGAACTCTCACAACTCACAAGCTTTAATACTCACTCAGAAGGATGAGATGAACGATGAACATCCCATCTCCTTCATGAGAAAAAGCATGTAATGGCCCGAACTCAACTACCCCACCATTGGAAAACAAGCATATGCAGTATATAAGGCGGTGAACACTTTAGACCCTACTTGCTGAAAAACCATTGTATGGTCTATGTGCCTCACCTAGCAGCTTGTTCACTGCTTGTACAACAAGATCTGGGTGAAAAGCATGTGAACTAGATGAAAGGTTCACAAGAATATGATCTTGACATCAAGCCAGTTCACACTGTCAATGGTCATGGTCTGTGCAGACTCACAACTAAGGAAGTGCATGCACATGAGGAAGAAGAAGAGCTCGATGGTTGGGATCAGGAAATTTAAATGTATGATGTAGTGCGAGCACCACTCACTGGAAATGGGAACTCTTTGTACGTAGATGTGCGCTAGCACCTTGATTAGGGCACCATACCCTCTCACTTTTCCATCAGATAGAAGAGGGCATTGTAACTTAAATCTCTAACTTATCAATTGGTGTACATAGTTCTTACAGAAATCACAAAAATAGAATATTTCTTAGGTTCGTGGGGGCACATGAACTAGAGAATTTTTATTAAGATACGCATGATGTACCAGCTAGGGGTCACTTCACAGGAAATATCATAGTGCACAAAGTTATGCAATCTAGTTTCTACTGGCCCACATAATTTAAGGATGCACATGTGTATGCGCACAAGTGCCCAGTCTGTAAGCGATGCACCAACATAATGTGAAGATCAGTGACCCCACAACACCCTGATGCAGTTATTGAACTGTTCCAACAATGGGGCATGGACATCATCGGGGAAATTTTCCTGCATTCATTGAAACAACACCACCATATTCTAATAGCAACTAATTACTTCACGTGGTGGATAGAAGTAGTTCCACTCAAGCAAGTGAATGACCAGGAAGTCATCATCTTGTTTGCATTACAAAATGGTATTGTGCTTAAATAGTCATATAACTACTACTTGTAGGGAAATGGTCTCCTAAAATCCATGAACAAAAATATTATCCATATAATCAAAAAGACCGTTTTCTTTAAACAGCATAACTAATGCTCTACGTTGATGAATTAATTATGGGATGACTTCATAACACCTAAATCCTCTCTCAATACCTCACCATATTTCCTGGTTTATGGTAAAGAATCCATCATACCACCCGACATATACTTTCCTGCACTTCATTTGTCTCAAGAATCGCAAGGCAGACTTTGAATGCTAGTTCAACATAGGATGGATACGCTTCACAAACTACAACAAGAATGACAAAATAAAAAGAAAAATTTACACTCAACTAGAACCATATGAAGAGATAGTTTGACAAGAAGTCTACAGGGAAAGCAAACTTGGATGTTCGTGACTTGGCCTTGAAATGGGATAAACGCCTTGAAGAAAAAGACAAGTATATGAAGTTTCAGTCCCTTTGGGTTGGTCCATACACAGTCCATGAGAAGCTTGGCCCACACACATACCATTTCCAATCACTTGATGGGAGGATTGAAAACCTTCCTGTCAATGGGCAAGATCTCAAACACTATTTTTAGTAGGTCGGGCTGAGCCCCGTGCCATGTACATACTCAACTTTCTTTATTTCTTCTTTTGCTTTGTGTGCTCTCCATACTATTTTTCTTTCGTTTGTTTTATTCGCTTGGTACCTTTGAATTTTTGTTTTCTAGAAACAAGTGTTGCACTCTACCAAGTTTTTCTTTTTCAATGAGTATGTGGTTGAAATCGTAAGGGACTTGGGACACTGCAGCACTTGGCCAATCTTGTGTCCACCTTCTATGTGCTTGGTTGTAACCTTTGGTCGATGAAGTCTTGACGAAAAATACAAGATGTCTACAAGGGAAGATTGGGTCCAACCATGAACCTATGTCCAAAATGGGAAACCCCATGCCTATACTCAGTCTTCTTCTTTGTGTGATCAAGCTCATCCAGCTACTAGAAACAGAGAAGGGGAAAAGTTAGATGAGAAAACCAATGTCAGAGGTATTACATGATTCTTTGAAGGAACAACCACTTCTACTCTCAATAAGTGAAGATCCATCTTTCGCCCAAAAAATAAATAAGCTCCTATGCACAGTCCTCTTAGAAAAAAAAAGGAAATACAAAGGCGAAACAAGAGAAAGGCTTCCTCCACAAAGAGGTGAAGCATACAACTACTCCGGGGTACCGACCAAGATTGTTGGTAGTGGATAAATGTGTGTGTTCCTCTGTGACTCCACTGGGGTACCTTTAAGGATTGCTGGTAGTGTAGAAACACTAGAGATGAAAATTTACACTCTAAATATTTTTTAACTGGAAAGTCAAACTACCCTTCATGATTTTGAAACACTGTGATCAAGCTAAAACTTTTGCTGTGCTTGATTGAGTTGGAAAAAGGTGAACCATGTTTGTCCATGGGGTAAGTAGGGAAGGTGAAGTAAACCACACAACTATTCAATAATCCCAGAAAGAGTAGGGTCCTGTGCTATTAATGGACCAAAACAAAGAAGCTGAAATTCTACTAATGTGTCTCCAAGCGTTGTAGCAGTGGAAACACCTTCCAAAATTGTGGCCTAAATCTAGTTTCAAAGCCTCCGTTGAGAGTTTACTTGATGTTTGTAAGCACTCGGGCCCACCCCTTGGGCCTATGCTAGTATTTGTACCCTCTTTTCTTCACCATTCAATGAACAACTTTTGCATGTTGGTCACAATGTCATGCTTGCAACCATGTTCTGGTCATGCGCACGTTTTCACTTCATGTATACATGCTGTATTTTCTATGTAAACACCATTACAGTCACAAAAAAAGTTGTATGCACTATTACGCAATTGTCGTCATCGTCATTCAATGATCCATCACAAGCATCGAGCTTGTTTCTTGCACCGTCGGTTAGCCATATTGAGCATATGTTGTCTTAATGGTTTGAGGCATCTTGTCATTGAGTGTGTGATTGAAAATGTTGTGTATGCACAAATTCACTCACTCAGATACTCAGTTATCTTTGTTGATGTTCTGATGACTAGATCACCCTCAAACAGGAACTTTCACCCTGCAATCTACTTAAACAATTGTCACACAGAACAACGCAGAAGTGTCCAACAATGCTTTTCAATTTTCGTTGCCTGCAAGCTGATCAATCAACCCTCCTATTGGTAAACCAGATTATTTGACTGTGCAGTGACTCCAAGACTCACTACCCTAAAAAATGGCGGAGAAGATGGAGAACTTACCTGCTACATTGATTGAGAAAATTGCGTAAAGAGGTTAGACAATCCATGAATGTCTGTCCTTGTCTCCCTTCCATGATTGCACAGATTTTTTAGCCAGTCACCAGTAAGCCAACTGACTTCTCACTGAGAAAACTACACATATTTCTGAGCAAGCCCCTCAGTATCCCACCATCCTGCTCAACTCAAAAGCTATGCAGTGGTGCCCAGTAGGTCAACCTCCCAGTATTTGCACATTTTTTTGTCTACAACAAACCCCACAGCCCACTGCGAGCTCCCTCTAGGAATTGTGTAGTTTTTACTGCCAAACCTTCCCACAGCCCATTACTATCACCTTCTTGGAATTGCATAGTTTTTAATGCCAAGACTTTCCACATCCCATTGCTAGCTCCCTCTAGGAATTGCATAGTTTTTGCTGCGAAGCCTCCTAATCCTTGCAATCGTCTCTCTCCAAGAATTGCATAGCTTTTGCTACCAAGGCCCTCTGTTGCCCAACCTACCCCTCCAAAAATTATGCAGATCTTCCCTCCAACTGACCCTGATCCTATGGACAGTCACTACTAATCCGAATTGTACATATGAGTCCCCCATTGACCTTTGAGCAATTTTCACCAACGGTGCCCGAAGCTGGAGTCCCAGCTTGAATCTTGCCTCTTGTAGTTTTGCAGCCTTGTCCTCCCTCTCAGTCACCTGCATATGAAATAGAATGACAATGCATCATGGTAAACTAGGATGTTTATAGATTTGATGTCATCTCGTCGTGAGTGACTAAATATACAGGTAAATGAATAAAAATGACGTGACATCAAATGGAATGAACAAGGAGAGTATATGCAAAAGGACATGTTCGCAATGAGAGAACAAACAATGCATACAAAGAGATTTGTTCATGAATGCATGACCATGTGAACATGTGTTCGTGAATAGATAAATGAACAACTTGCGCAGATGGACGGACGAGCAGACATGTAAGGAGATATTTTCACGAACGGACGAACATGTCAAGCATGTCAAAGTACAAGCAAAGGAGCAACATGAACATGCAACATCAAGAAAACCCAATGACCATCAAGGACTGCACAGACTTTGCCATCTAGAGGGGAAATTGTGGTACACCAAGAGGACAACAATCACTTAGCAACACTATAGCTCCACATGCACACCTACATCAACATGAACATATCAGCATTGTTATGTCGAGTCTTGTCATGACTTGTGTCACCCACATCACTATTGTGGGCGATATCGTTGTCAATCAATGAAATGTAATATTGAAGTCCAAGACACCCACTTGTAATTTGAAGAGTCATTCAATCTAAAAATCCATGGAAGTCAAATAGTCATGAGGGAAGTCGAAAAGTCACAAGGGCCAGTTTCACCCTTAGGTATAAATACCCCCTTATTTGTACATGCAAGCGACTTTTTCACCTTGGATGTAGTGGCTCCAATGCCATGCCCATGGGGTCAGTGATGTATGGTGTATCGGTGTGTCTCGAAACATTTGCTTAATTTATAAGCCTGCTCAAAGGCCAGCACGTTTTCTCAAATGTGTTGTAACTATTTGTAAGAATTAATCTTGAACACTTGTAATACATGTTGCTTTAACTTGTGTTAAACAATTGAAATTATGAAACTTTCTATAATGACGTCTCACTTGTGCGAACTTCCCGTTGGGTTTAGTACGTGCTATCTTCCTTTGTGTGTTGTGATTGCCAAATCCATGTGGATTTCTATTCTGTAAATTGTACGTGTCCTGTTGTGTTGTGTTTCTTTGACAGAGTTGGGAATTCCTCCCATCTAACCTGAGACTCACTCCCACCCTCTCTCTCTCTCTGTTGTGAAATAACCTTGACACAAGTAACACTAACATTCACGAGGGACACAAACCTCGTTGTTCGAAGATAGATGAAACCACTCTCTCGTGCTGTCAAGAATGAGATAACGAGAACATTTAAGATAATGGAATATGGGCCATCATATTGGATGGGACTCCTACCGCAAAAAGTGTGAGGTCTAGTGGGGACATAATACTAGTGAGATCCACTAGATGTTGATGGGTCCAGCACCATCAATAGGTTCCCTATGTCTTCTAGTCTAGCCCAGACCAGAATTCTTGATACCACCATTGAATTGGCTTCAAAATATGGAAACCATGGGGTAATGAAAAGACACATAAATCCCCAAAACCATGGTCCTTCACACAATATTTATTTTGGTTCTTCCGATGATGAAAACTTTACTATGAAGAATCCTTTGGAGCAGAGGTCTATTTCATATTTTATTAGCAAAGTTGTAAAAATATAGTGCAATAGATTCATTGGTTTTCACCAATAATTGTCGAATATACAGATGATGGCTTCGGCTTCATAGGTTGCGTATGAATAATTTGTTTCTACTAGATCTATGGTCAATGTTGGGCCTCGATTTAGTTATTCCAGGATATAGGAACTCGGTATGTTGTGTGTCTACGTTGTGGTTGAGGCAAATGATTCCCCTTTTAATATGTCTTTGAATGAGGGTCCTCCACTACTTTGTCCTTGATTGACTTATGTTTCCTTGGGAACACTAGATCAAGATGTACCCCTGCTCCCTTTGGTATACTCGGGCCAATGGAGCCTCCTCTCAGTCTCAAATTTAGGATGATGGTGGATGATGGATTAATATTGTCATCTTGTATTCTAAGATCATCTTGCATACATTTTCCTTCACAGATCGAGATTTGTATGAGCATTGAAATACCCATGATATGATGATATTTTTCTTCAATGATTTGACACTTTATGAAGCCCCAAACCATAGGAGAATTGATTTACAAACTAGAGTGTTAATGAAAACTTGAAAATATTTCTGAACATCCTGATCTATAAGATTTTGACAAGAATTTACTTCGATGTATAGATTTGCGCCAGAGGACAGATCCAAGGGCTGTGGGATAGATTATTATGTGAGCATGAAATGATAAACAAATTTCTCTAAATTTATAGATATGACATGCATATTCGTTGTGTAGCATGGCACACACCGCAAATCTGGGTTGGATCCAGTATCTTGCCAGATTTTTTCCCTTAGAGAGCTAAAAAACCAACTGACATATATTTATCCATTGATATTTTGTGGAGATCCCACCAGGTAAATAAACCTTTTCATCGTCTTGTGGCCCTCCACCCGATCTGCTCACTAACTGAACTATAATAACAACACGGGAATAAACCTCTACAGCAACCAACGACCCTTCTTTTTATTGATGCATCATTTCTCCTATGGTTATTTGTGGGAAAGGTATCAGCCTCAGATCCAAGATCATGCAAAAACTAAGAAAACTTGCAGCCGACATATATCTGGAGCACCATTGGAGGCCATAAAATTTTCCCACTGAAGTGAGGTTGATCTAATTCACCACAACAACTCTCATCCATTAGAACATTTGTTTCTATCCTGAAAGCATTTTACTATTGAAATTTTATATGTGAGTTATGAATGAATAGTCTAATTCATTAATCTAGTTCCTTGTTATTTTTCACAAATTAATTTTAGAGATTATGGTCAATGCAATTCCAATCGGGGTTCCCATTAGGACATATACACTAATATCTATGACTAAAGTATTAACATTTTCATAAATTCTCTATGCAACAAAGGTTATTTTCTGTACCATGGCTCTATAATCATAACTTATTTGAATTCTAATTATTTTCCTTTATATCTCTGAGTATATTTACTAATTATGTAAACAATTTTGAGATAATGTTTCATGGGGGATGTTGTATGGACCTTTGTTCTTGAACGTTGTATAGAACACAGTAATTGAAAACTCATTTTCAAGTGTTGAATTTGAGCTTTTATATATCAAGTAATGTTTTGTAATTAATGATAATTAAAATGGATTTTGTTTACTTTGTTCTAATACTGGATCTTTTTACCAATTATATCAATAAGTCTTAGATAATGTCTTACATGTGAACTTGTATTAATATGGATTCCTTATCCTTTCCAAATATCATTGATTGAACATAGTTTCATGAGACTATGGTTTTGAGATTTTATATTCTATGTAATTGTATGAAAATTGCTGGAAATGAAAATAAATGTTTAGCAAGAGTTTTGTTTCACATATACATATTGCACTTGTGATATTTATTTCAATGATCTCTATAGCAATTAGGATTTGAATATGAATAAAATTGTTGTTGTTGTAAATATATTGGTTTATTTTCAAGCCTTGTGAAGCACAGATACTCTTTAGTCCAATCCAATTTTGTTTACAATAGAGATGAATGTTTGACAAAAGTTTTGATATTAGATATATATTTTAATTGTTGTGACTAGAATATGAATTCGACTGCAATTACAGTTGTTGTAACTATGTTCATAATTGTTGAAGGTTTCTAAACTAAAAATCCTAATTATTCTACTCAATTTCTCCTTATTTATGAATGCATGTAGAAAAGAGAGAATTGTACACATTAGTGTTTCATTATAGGGACTTTTCATTATATGGGGCTTATTATGAGTGTTTTCATTGTGCATAGAAATATTCTTGTTGAGAGTAAAACCTCCACAAAAAAACATATAATAATAATAATAATAATACATTAAACTATGGGGTCTATTTTTTCAAAGCATTGTGAAAAAACTCCATATATTATTTTTTTATAGTCAATTGTAAACAAGTCTTGCAATTTGATTATAGATGGACACTATTTGTTTTCTTGAAGAAAATAAGTTTTTAAGTACACCCCAATGGATATAGAAACCTATTTTGTTCTGTGGAGATTTTATTGTGTAAGGCTTGTATTAAATCTTATATTGTAAATCATAAAAGTTGTAGTAGTCAATTGTAAATGAGTATTGGTAGAGTGTTATTGAGTATGGAAGTATCTATGTGGAGGTGGTTGTGCATATGCAGAGGATATGCATAGAACAAATGCATCTACGTAAGTAAGTATTTATATAGATCATGTTATGTATAAAACCATGTTTCAATGTATGGAACTTTTCTTGCCCCAAGCGATAATAAATATTACATTGTTTGCATGAAGCTACTTCCAAACAATGAAACATTTTATTAAACAAAAATAAATCTAAAAATCATAAAATTAAATTAAACAAAATTATTTACTAATAAATTTTATCAATTGACAAAAACAATTAATAGTGGTGTCCCTCAAGTTTTACTCACGACTGTAATCAATGTGGAAGGTGCATGTTATAGATGGAAAAGATGTGGAATTACAAAATAAAGTTATGTAGAACTAGAAGAAAGAAGAAGAAGAATAATAGAATTATCCTTCACTGTGCAGAGTTTGGTTTCCTCATTTTCATATAGGTCATAATGATATTAATTGTTCAGTATCCTTTACCTCTAAACTAACATCATTATAGTAGTGGGTGTGATTGTTGACACCCTGTAAACATGATATCAGTATTAGAAAATATTCACATTTATGTTTTTTTGTACATTAAATCACTAGTCTTTGAATTTCGAGATTTATTTTTAAACAATTTCTACTATTTCTCACAAATTTCTACTTTGCTATTTTTTGAATTGGTATTTATTTAGAATTTTCCCTCAAAGAAATTTCACACGAAAAATAGTAACAAATAGCAGAAAAAGAAGAAGTAAAAAATTTAGTACTATCAACAATTACTGTGATGTTAGATCTCAGACTTTTTTGATCCATATTGATAAAGAGATTGTCTTTCAGATGAATGACATTAATGAGTTTTGGTCAAAGTTTTGAACCAACTAATATGGTTCATCCTCAGGACCACATTAGTCCTGAGGATGAATCTTTGCCCTAAGGATGAACCACATTAGTTGGTTCGAAACATCGAACAAAACTCAATGATGTGATTAATATGAAAGACAATCTCTTTACCAATTACTGTAATAATGGAACCAGCCCGTAACTATGATTGAGTTTAATTAAACGTTGATTAGTAAATAATTTGGAAACCATACATATGATTAGGCTTAACCAAATGATTATCTGAGATACTTGGTTCTTGGCATTTATGTTGGAATTAATGTTTGGTTTGCTGGCTGTAGTTGCCTCAATTTCTGCTTTCCTGGTCTTTGGTTCTACCAAAACCCTCGTTCCACTTTCAATCGGTCATTTCTTGTTTTCATTCTGGTGCAATGAGGGTTTGTGCCTAGAATGAGGCTTTATGCTTGTGACTGTATAGAGCATCGCAACAATGTTCTGTATGTGCCGAGCTATGAATTTCTCAACTTGGTGGTCAGATATCTCTGCCTGCACTTGCAACTTCGTCACCTAGTTGCCTCGGCACTATATAGAAGGCCTCATCATCTATGGTAGAGGGTTATTGATGTTCCTTCTGCGTGATTATTATGCCTTCCTCTGTTCAATTGTCTCATTCTGTTGTAGTCTTTCTGGTTGGATTTCGGTTGTTGTTTTGTGGTTGATGGGTGACTATTCTGTACTCTGGCAAGTCGTAGTCACGGTGGCTTCCTCAACTTCATGTGGTCTTCGCAAGGTAAGCTATCCCTTCAAGTTATAGCTTACCCTCTTCATTTTTCTTCAACACTAACGTCATTCACTCCTTTGTTTGCAGGGTTCCACTATTGACTGTGGCTCAGTTGGGCTTTCGTTTCTCCAACGCAAATGCTCTTTAGGTAAGCAAATCTTTTGGTTGTGTTTACCAATTCTTTTTTTTTTTACTTCCTGGATATTCTCAGCATACAGTTGGCTAACATGCTCTGTTTGCTCACTGTGCAGGTTAGGGTTTGTTTCCAGGCATGGTCTATGAAACTGCTACGAACAATGGCTCTGGTAGGTCTGTTCTCTACTACTGTTAGTTAAATTGTAGTTTTGTTTTGTCTGCCATGACACTGGGAAAAGTCCCAATAATCCTTCGTTTCATTATCTTAGCTGTCGAGCGACCTTGGCTCTATTTGTAGATAAACTTCTACTGTGGTTCAGCTTTGGACACTTATAATTCTGTAATTTATTCGCCTATTCTGTGGTGACCGACTGGGGTCGAACCCTGGCTTTTAGGGTTTTGTTGTCTCATGTTACCTTACTTTGTTTTTAATTGAACACTTCGGAAATCTGTTTTAATGTATGCCATGTGATAGTTATAAAATAAATTGACAGGAAATTCTATGTAATTGGTTTACCTCTATTTTGGGTGTCATTCATCAGCAGTTGTATTCTCATTCTATTATGGACTAGCTCATACTGTTGTTTGCTTTCGTATATTTGAACACTGTTGTTGTGGCTACCAGAACTACATGCTGGGAATGCTCGTATGGCTTCTTTGTTAACTCAGTAATGATGTCTCTCTATTTAATAGAAAGGGAAACAAAAAATAGATAGGAATGCATAGTGCTATTTAGTTTGCATGCTCAGTAATTATAGGAAAGCATATGAACATCATGGACAAACTATTTATAGACGGATTCAAATATTTAGATGAAAAATATTTTCTCTTTCTTGTATTTATGTTCTCATGCATTTAAATCCTTCAGAATGCAGTACATTGGTTTTTGTATTGTATTTAGGCAGTTACTTGAACTGTTCTTAGTTACCCTTTAGTTACTTTTATAGTTAATCAATTGATAACTATTCTAGGTTTTCTTATGCTATAGGATTTACAATATTATTATATATATTTTTTTCAAATGAACAGACAGCTGTAAAAAATAGATTAATAAAATGATAGAACCACGTAACTATAATCTCCCTATCCTAAATGCACTGTTCCTAATATTCCTTAATTAGTAATGAAATAAAAAACTAGTTTCTAGACACTGTTTTATTTAGCAAATGTAAATGAAACTAAATGACATTGAACCTCTCCTCCTTAGCTGAGACCAACACCCGGTCATGGTATGCTTAGTTGGATGCTTCTGCATCAGGCTCCCAAGGTAAGAAAAATTCATGACTCCGGTCCATGAGCTTCTCGACTGAATAGCCTGCCCGCTTTATCCATCTTCTATTAAGCCATGAACTATCCTCAATGGGATGGTTCTTTCACTTGCCCAGATATTGCAGATATTCTTTCCGCCAAGTTCGTTTGGCCACTTGAGTGTCAATGATACTCTCGATCTCGAGGAGCTGAGCATAAGGCATTTGTCTCATCGAAGTCTCACTCCCTTCCTCTGTTTTCCGTGTAGGCCATGTTGTACTGTCTTCCTCAAGACTGGCAGTATATGGAAATAGGTCTGCCACATTGAAGATGGGTGAGATGCCTATTCCCGGTGGTAGCTATAATTCATAAGTATTGGCTGAAAATTTCCACAGAAGTTTACAATGGCCAATCTTTTTGTATTGCAGCTTGTTATATGCACCTCTAGGAAAATGATCCTTGTGCAATTGTAGAAGGACTTCTTCCCACACATTAAACTGAACCTCTCACCGTTTCACAACTACCCGCTGCCTATACTTTAGACTACTCTCCTGCAACTTCATTTTTACTTGCTCGTGTAGGTCATTCATTGCCTTGGCGAAATCTTCTCCATCAACACTCCATCTTTCCTATTGTCCTAGATCTCATAACTCATGCACTCCGCGAGGATGCATGCCATATAAGATCTGAAAATGACTGTACCCTGTGCTACAGTTGGGTGAGTCATTATAAGCAAACTCTACCTGAGCAAGTACATGATCCTACATTCGTGAATTCTCCCTGATCAAACTTCATAGCAGGTTGCCCAAGCTCTTGTTTACCACCTCTGTTTTCCCATCAGTCTGCGAATGATAAGCAGAGCTGAAACTTAACTGTGTGTCCATCTTCTTCCACAAGGTGCGCCAGAAGTGCCCTGTAAACTTCACATCCCTGTCATAAATAATGGACATAGGTAGGCCATGTAGCCTGATGATCTCTGTGAAAAATAAGTGGGCCATGTGAGTGGCATCGTTGGTCTTTTTACAAGGGATGAAATGTCCCATCTTTGAAAACCGGTCTACAACTACTATCACTAAATCATAACCCTGTTGCATCCTTGGTAGAACTAAGATGAAGTCCAAACTAACTGAGTCCCATGATCTACTTAGAATGGGCAATGGTGTGTAGAGTCTTGTATTCTAACTGTGTCTTTTCACCAACTGATACACTTTACATCTGGTTAGAAATCTCTGTACATCCCTTCACATTCTTGGCCAGTAATAAAAATGGTTGAGCTGGTCAAATGTTTTGTCTATACTGAAATGCCCAGCTAGACCTCCACTGTGCTTCTCCCGAATGATATTCTCTCTCATCGACCAATCAGGAATGCATAACTATCCCCCTTTAAACAATAGCTTCTCGTGCAAATTATAGTCCAACTATGGACTATTGTTTCTTAGCAAAGGATTCTGACAGGCTTCATAAGCCTCTCTGAAATCCACGTCGGTCTGATACAAGTCTTTCAAATTCTCAAAGCCCAGCACTTGTATCGTACTCTCCTGCAAGAGCAAGGCTTAACGCATCTACCACCTTGTTGGCCTACTGGCTAATGTGCTTCAACACAAATGTGAAACTCTTCAAATATTCAACCCACTTAGCATGCTTATGGTTCAGCTTATGCTATTGCATCATGTATTGCAGTGCAAAATTATCATAAAATAAAACAAACTCATTCACGAGCATATAGTGTCTCCAAGGCTTCAGTGCTTGGACGACAGCATAGAATTCTTTGTCATAAGATGAATATTTCTGCCTGCTCTCATTCAACTTTTGACTGAAAAATGTAACAGGTTTGTCTTCTTGACTAAGTACAGCTCCAATGGTTGTACTGCTTGCATCACAGCGAACTTGAAAAAGCTTTTTTAAATCTGGCAATCTTAGGATTAGTCTTTCTGTAATCTTCTTCTTTAGTAGCTGAAAACTCCTCTATGCTGCCTTGGTCCAACGAAAAGGCTGACTTGCCTTCTTTATAGTGTCTAATGTAAGTGTGAATATTTCACTAAAATTCCTTATAAATTTACAGTAAAAACTTGCCAGCCCATGAAAACTACGTACCTCAAACAGACTTTTTGGGGATGGCTAGTTAACAATTGCTTCAATATTCTCTGGGTCCATCTTCAACTCCTTTTCTGCAATCACAAAACCCAGATAAACCAGCTCGTTTTGCATAAAAGTGCATTTTTTTAGATTTACCAGTAGCTTATTCTGCTATAATTTTTCCAGCACACTTCAAACATATCGAAAGTGTTCCTCCCTTATCTTGCTGAAAATCAATATGTCATCAAGATACACTATTACAAACTTTCCAATAAATTCTTTCAGCATTCTGTTCATCAGTCGCATAAAGGTATTGGGTGCATTGCTCAACCTGAATGGCATTACCAGCCACTCATACAAACCTTCATTGGTCTTGAAGGTTGTCTTCCATTCATCCCCTTCCCTGATTCGAATCTGATGATAACCACTTTTCAAATAAATCTTCAATAAATATGTTGCCCTGCTCAAGCAATCCATCATATTGTCTGTCCATGGTAGTGGAAATTTGTACCTAATGGTAATTTTATTGATGGCCCTTGAATCCGTGCACATTTGCCATTCTCCTCCTTTCTTGGGAGCGAGAACTGTTGGAACTGGGCAAGGGCTCAAACTCTCCCTTATTAGCCCTTTATCCAGCAATTCCTGCACCTGTTTTCTAATTTCCTCATTATCTTTGAGGCTCATCTGGTATGCTACCTTGTTTGGTAGACTTGCTCTAGGTATAAAGTCAATATGATGACTTATACTTCTCTTGGGAGGAAACTTATATGGTAAGTTGTCCACTACAATATCGCTGAATTCCTGCAGCATTTTCTGAATTTCTGCAGGCAAATCTGACACCTCTATGTGTAACAACACCGTTTTTGCTCTTCTCACAACAACATAGTTTACTTCACTATCTTCAATCTGCTTCAAAAACTAATTTCCACCCATTACTAAAACTCTCGTCCCACTTGTTTCTGTTGTCTCCTCCTCTTTGATGGGCATCAGCGTGTGCTTGATCCCATCTTTGACAAACTTGTAAGAGTTTGTCTTCCCATCATGCACTACCTTCCGGTTATACTATCATGGCCTTCCTAGCAGTATATGACATACACCCATTGGCATAATATCACAAATAACCTTATCCTTATACCTGCCAATATCGAACTCAACTTCACACTGTTCATCTAGCAACAGTTGATGGCCTTTCTGCAACCACGACACCTTGTAAGGAGTGGGGTGCTTCAACCACTTCAAACCCAAATTCTCTACCATCTCCATGGAAATCAAATTATCTGTGCTCCTACTATCAATAATCAGTTTGTAGCATTTTCTGTGCAACTTACAAACTGTCCAGAATAATGCTTTCCTTTGAGTTTGTTTAGCTGTTTCTTTGGCTGGTTTCAGCAACACTTTATTCATAACTAAGGCTCCCCCTATTTCCAGCACATTTTCTGCTTCCTGGGGAGGTGCCTCTGCTTCCTCTAACTGTGAAACATACACTCCTCTTTGACTAGCTTGTTCTGCTTCAGGACACTTAAACAATCTGTGCCCCCACTTGTGGTACCTTGAGCACTGATAGTTATCTCCTCTGGCTCGGCCATTCCTTCTTCCTCGCTCATATGGACTGACACCTCTAGTGTTATCTCTTTTTTTTCAGTCCATGTAGTTTTAGAGCTACTGCCCTCTTCACTATTATTGGGAGTTCACCCTCTCCCATAGGACTATCCTCTTCCTCTGTTGGTTCCCCGTCCTCTCCTTGCATTTTTCTTTATGGCAATCTTCTCCTTTGCTTTCATGGCACTCTAGTAGGCTTCCTCTATATTTTTCAGGGAAAGAAAGTTGATTTCATCCAATATTTCCAATCTCAGACTATTTACATACCTTGTTGTTTTCTCTAGGGTGTCCTCTATGTAACCAACTCTTAAATTTACCTGGTATAATTCTTCCGCATATTCTCTCACTATCATCCCTTTTTGCCTCAATTTCTACACTTTTTCGTGCAGTGCAATCTCGTAATCCTTGGGTAGAAATCTGCCCTTCAACTTGGCCATCATCCTTGGCCATTTATTTATTGGCAAGTTGTTCATTCGTCTTCTTTCCACCTGGACACTGTCCCACCATAGGGTTGCGTGTCCTTTCAGCTTTGTTGCAACAAACTTAACTCTCCAATCTTCACTAACTTCTTCACACTAAAAATATTTGTCCAATTCGTTGATCCAGTCCAACATAACTTTTGTCGACAAGCATCCATCATAATTTGGAATCTCTAGCTTAGTTTTGTTGCTAGCCAATAGGACTAACCTCAACAATCTCATCTCTGGCCCTCCTTAATCCAATCCATCTGTTGTAACTATGGCTTCTTCTTCATTGTCATCTCCTACATCTAGATCCCTTATCCTTGCTGCTTCAACTTCCTCCAAACGAGTAATAAGGATCCTGATTTCCTCCTGCAATCCTTCATCTGCTGCTCTCCAAGCACCTCTTCTGCAACCTCAACTTCAAACATCCATTTCTCAAGAAAACTCCAAATCCTACTCTGATACCACAATACGTTGGGACTAGCCCGTAACTATGATTGAGTTTAATTAAATGTTGATTAGTAAATAATTTGGAATCTATACATATGATTATGCTTAAGTGAATGATTATCCAGGATATTTGGTTGTTGGCATTTATGTTGGAATTAATGTTTGGTCTGCTGGCTGTATTTGCCTTGATTTCTGCTTTTCCACTCTCTAGTTCTACCAAAACCCTCATTCCACTTTCATTTGGTCATTTCTTGTTTTTGTTCTGTTGCGATGAGGGTTTGTGCCTACAATGAGGGTTTGTTCTCGTGACTGTATAAAGCTTGGCAGCAATGTTTTGTATGTGCCCAACTATGAATTTCTCCACCAAGTGGCAAGATTTGTCTACCTGCACTTGTAGCTTCGTCACTTGGTTGCTTGGGCATTGCATAGAAGGCCTCATCGTCTGCGTGAGAGGGTTATTACTGTTCCTTTTGCGTGATTATTATGCTTTCCTCTGTTCCATTGTCTCATTCTGTTACAGTCTTTCTAGTTGGCTTTTGGTTGTTGGTTTATGGTTGATGGGTGACTGTTCTATACTCTGTCAAGTCGCAGTCATGTTGGCTTCCTCAACTTCACGTAGTCCTGGCAAGGTAAGCTATCCCTTCATGTTATAGCTTTCCCTCTTCATTTTTCTTCTACACTAACGGCATTTGCTCCTTTCTCTGTAGGGTTCCACTGTTGACTGTGGTTCAATTGGGGTTTCTTTCCTCCAATGCAAATGCTCTTCAGGTAAGCGACTCTTTTGGTTGTGTTTATCAATTCTTTTTTTTCCTGTTACTTCCTGGCTATTCTCAGCACACAGTTGGCTGACATGCTCTATTGGATCACTATTCAGGTTAGGGATTGTTTCCTGGTGTGGTGTGTGAAACTGCTATGAGCAATGGCTTTGGTAGGGTCGTTCTCTGCTACTGTTAGTTAACTTGTAGTTTTGTTTTCTCTGCCATGACACTGGGCAAAGTCCCAGTACTCCTTCGTTTCATTATCTTAGCTTTCGAGTGACATTGGCTCTATTTTTATATAAACTTCAACTGTGGTTTGGCTTCGAACACTTGTATTATTCGCCTGTTCTGTGGTGGCTGACTAGGGTCAAACCCTAGCTTTCGGGGTTTTGCTGTCTCGTGTTATCTTACTCTGTTTTTAATTGAACACTTCGAAACTTTGTTTTAATGTATGCCATGTGATAGTTATAAAAGAAATTGATAGGAATTTCTGTGTAATTGTTTTACCTCTGTTTTGGGTGTCATTCATCAGGAGTTGTATTCTCGTTCTTTTGCGAACTAGCTCATACTATTATTTGCTTTCATATATTTGAACATTGTCGTTGTGGTTGCTAGAACTCCATGCTGGGAACGCTCGTATGGCTTCTTTGTTAACTCAGTAATGATGTCTTTCTATTTAATAGAAAGGGAAAAAAAACAATAGATAGGAATGCACAATGCTATTTATTTTGTATGGTCAATAATTAGAGGAAAGCAAATGAACATCATGGACAAACTATTTACAGATGGATACAAATATTTGGATGAAGATTATTTTCTCTTTCTTG
Source organism: Pinus taeda (assembly GCA_000404065.3). NCBI lineage: Eukaryota > Viridiplantae > Streptophyta > Pinopsida > Pinales > Pinaceae > Pinus > Pinus taeda. The sequence continues at coordinate 89,111 of APFE030195217.1, read as the reverse complement.
TATTTTTGTTCTCATGCATTTAACCCTTTCAGAATGTATTACATTGGTTTTTTTTATTGTATTTAGAAAATTACATGAACTATTCTTAGTTACCCTTCAGTTACTTTTATAGTTACACAATTGATAACTATTCTGGGTTTTGTTGTGCTGTAGGATTTAAAATATTATTATATATTTTTTAAATGAACAGACAACTGTAAAAAATGGATTAAGAAAATGACAGAACAATGTAACTGTAATGTCCCTATCCTAACTATATTGTTCCTAATATTCCTTAACTAATAATGAAATAAAAAACTAGTTTCTAGACACTGTTTTATTCAACAAATGTAAATGAAACTAAATGACATTGAACTTTTTCTCCTTAGCTGAGACCAACACCCGGTCATTGTACCCTTAGCTGGATGCTCCTGCATCATCTAATACGAAAAATGCTTAAGCTTGACAACTAGAATCTATCTTTCCAAAACTATGTTCCTAGTTTTCTGAAAATAGTGTTGGAATTTCTACTATTTTCTTGCCATAATTGTAATGCGTTTGGATTATGCAAATTATTTCTACTAATTATCGTAAATAAAAAACTTGATATGCTAAATTTCTATATATTGAAAGTGTCTTGTAGAAGAGATTTAATAGGGAGAGTACCAATAGGTGATGAATATTTAGCATATCGATGATATATGCCTAAAGCACATTGAAAATATTTCTAGTTGACACAATATTTTAAATGTTCAGAACATAAATGGATTTGGAGGGGAAGGAAAGAAGCTATTTGCATTGGAAGTATTAAATCACTTCCATTAATCAATTAAATATTGCAGTGGTCAGTTTTGTATGAACAATATGTGAATTTGTCTACACAGGAGAATAATAGTGATAAGATTTGGTCTACAAGATTAGCCAATCCTACATGCAATCTGAAAGTATTTGATTTCAAAAAAATCATTTTTTATGTGTAGAGAAATTTCACTTAACAAAAAAAATAGTCCGGCTATGAGTCAAAGATACTCATATTTCTTTGAGTCCAAGGACATTCAGGAGGATATTGAGGCTACCAATTTTGGATATATTCTTAGATTTTTCAAAAACAATCAGTTTTTTAGAATAGTGGTCAAGTCGCTTGAAAATCATATAATAGTTTGTTTCCCCAACTCCTCGGGTTCCTTAACATCTTTCCTCTCTAGATATTACTTCTTTTAGATAATTTTTTAAATATTTATGTTCATTGTATGTGCATTTAATGCGCTAAGGAGCTATGACTAGTGTTCTAATATCCATTCTCTATGTGTTTCATTATTCATATAAAACAATTGTGTACTTGACTCAGTTGATCTTATTTCAAATGAATTTCCTTTTCAATAAGTGTTTTTTCAAAAGTGGTAGATTCTTCATGATGGAATATCTAATAACAAACCTCGTTTCGAGTCATACTCGTGATGATTTTCTAGATAAAACTAATTTCAATTTTAACAAACAACAAATACAGTTTCATTATCCCCAATTGTAGATGTAAAAGAATATTTGAAATTTTTGTCTAATTAAAGATATTTTTTGAATAAATTTATTCAAATGATAATTGTACAAGAGCCCCATCGAATATCTAACAAAGCATAATTTTTTTTCAAGGACAAAGGGATACAAGAAGAAAGAGGAAATAATACAATTATTTGAGTTTATGAGTTTCAAGGTGAAACAATATTTATTCCAACAATTGTTATGGATAGGTGCTTTCTTTCCAAAGTATGAAATCAGTACAAAGACTGGCAAGTTAAATTTGAACAAAAAAAGAAGAAACAATTTATTTATTTGCCATTTACCATTAGATGAGTAACTGTGAAGAATGGAATCCAACTTCCAAAGTTTTCGACGCATTTTGCATTTTTTTAATTTAGAGGAAGCTGGAGGCTATGAAAGAGTAAATTATAAGACCTATTTATCACACATCTAGGTGTCAGTAAATGTGAGAGGTCGTTGACAAAAGTTGCAATTGAAAGCAAAAATAGTCACAATGTTCCATGCAATACCCAAGAAGTATCCATTCCTATTAGATAAGTCATTCAACAAGAAAGTATCAACACTAAAACCAAGTAGAAAAAAAGAGGTGAAAGACCTACACAACCCTCCATTTTCATATCTAAAACTGCTATGCGTTCATACTCTAGTAAAACAAAGCAAAAGGATACCGAAGTTGCAAAGTTGATTCATGGTCATTTATCAACTATTAGAGATGAAACAGAACCTCGTTTAACACTTACTATAGATATGATTTGGAAAATTGCAAAAGTCCCCTACAAATAAGAAGTAGTCAAGAAGCTATGAATGGGGAAATTAAAACTCTACTCCCTAATTGGGGAAATACTACTTTGAACAAAAGTCATAAAATAATGAAACAAATAGACAAAGAAAATTCTATTTTCAATCATTAGTTTCCTGGTTTTGTGGATGAAAACTATAATAGGGACTCTAAAATATTTAAAATTGAAAAAGTAAGGATGCATAGTAAAAACTTTATCGATAATGTAGAAGAAAATGTTCATATGTCTGGAATTATAGCCACTGGTGTTTTGAAATTCCATGAAGCTACCAAGAATTCACTTGCAATGTCTATTAATCAATGGGAACCAAAGAGCCTAGTATTGAAAGAAAAAATATAAGACCTAGAAAATTATTTAAATATGGGTCCTTTGTTGATGATTGTAGTCGCAATACTCAACGTTCTACAATCCCTAATGCTAGCACATCTCATGGATCTATTAGAGCTCTCGAATTGGTTAATGTAGTAAAATTTTAATATTGTCACTAATATATACGATATGTTAGAAATCATTGAACATGCACAGGAGGTTTCTTTTTAGCTACAGTTAGCAGAGGAAATTACCTCACTTCTCGATTTAGTGAGAAGTAATAGTAACAAAGACACGCATTTCGTTAATAACGACTTACTTTCTTTTAGCCAAAGGATTAAATTTTTGCCTCATCTAGACAAGAAAAACAAAGAAATTCCAAAGGATAATTAAATGAGGCAAATGAAATTTGGATGGTCTAGAAAAATCAATACACTAGAAAACATAATTTTTGAATGTGAGAGCTTAAGGAATAGAAAAAGCGATGTCTCTCTGGAGGTGAAATTAGTTGTTCAATACGTAGATGACCCATAGATCATATGGAATTATGAATTAATAAGAAAAGATATGCTAACATTTGAAATGGAAAAGATAAAATAGTTAATGGAAAAATAGTTCGATGATATAATTTATTTTACTTTAGAAGGAATTATATAATGGCTACATGGAGTTGTTAATATTAACAATGATAGGTATGTGTTAACTTCTCAGCTACAAGAAGAGGTGATGGAGATCAAAAATAAATTATTCAATTAACATGTGTGGCTAGAAATTACAATAGAACCAATGAAAAAAACCATCAAAGCTAACTTGAAGACATTGGTTCAATATGGTTGCTTCTGAAAGCTAGCTGACAGTGAAATATTTACCATATATGTTTTCACATTGTTATCACCAAAAAATTGATCATCTAGCCTAATTTACAAGATGGATCAAAGTACACCATGTGAAGCTAATTTTACCCTAGTAAAATTGCATTCACTATGAGAAATTACATAATAAACCACCTTTGTTAAGTAATTTATAGTTAAACTCATGAAGAATAATTAAATAAATCAATATTTATTTGATTTTCTTCCAGGAATAATTAATTAAACCATTTTTTTATTTTTATTCCTTGTCATATTTGACCCCATCATGATATAGGAAAATCACTTTTTATTTTTTTCTCTAAGAATAGTTAATGAATCACTAATTAGTTATTATGCTTTGTTAAATTTGACTAAATCCCTTAGGAATAACTAAGTAAATCCTTATTTTTTTATTATTCCTTAACTAATTCCTTGAGATGATAAATAAATCATTTATTTGTTTATTATTTCTAAATAAAAGTTAAATACTTTTTCCTTCGTAAACAAATATAACAAAATATTCTAAGAGATTATTCCAAAAATGGAATCAATAAAAATTTATTATTGCTCATTATTCGAGGAAAGCTCAATATTTTGTTATAAATAGAAGGGATTTCCATTCATTGTTCACTTTTGATTATTTTCGTTGTCGCACTCATTATTGTAACTCTCTTTGTTTTCATTTTCACACACCATATTTTCGTTGGGTTTACACATTATAGAGGAGAGAGACTCTACACAAGCTATAGACATTTGAGGATATCCAATAACCAATCTGATAGAGGGTGGCTGGTAACATTTATATGTTCTCTTCATAGGTGTTATAATAAAGTTATTCTTTACATATGTCGTTTCCATTGGATGAGTGGAGTTATTACTCTTTATTTTGATGTTTAACTATGACCTTGGCATAGATATGGACTTTGGCAGGTTCTATCATTCGCTACAAATCTATAATGTTTAGGAGCCATTTATATTGTTGAGATTGTTTGTCATCCACAATCTTAAGTGGGTTTTTTTTGTACATCTTTGAGAACAAAACACTACAACAAAATTGGCAACTCCACCGGGTTTTATACTCCAGATCCAAAAAGCTTGGTGACATTTGTTTTTTAGCTTAGGTTTTCTTCTTTTTTCAATTCTCTTAATGTTTCCTAGTTTTTCAACCTTGGATCTGATAAATTTCTAACTTCTGCAAGCTTTCTGGTCGTTTCCGTAGGTCACAGGAATAAGCCAGAACAAAGGCGACACTTTTTTTCCAAGGTTTGTTGACTAGGGTCCACAAAATAGAAGTCATAATTTTTAGCCGAAAATGTGTGATATGGGCTTCAAAATGTACCTTTCAGCCCAAGAAGTGTGACCCCTGCAGAGAAACGAGTGATTACATGCGATTTCTAGGTTTTAAGGTTTTTCTCAAATTTGTTTCTGTGTTTTGCAGAGAGCTATATGTTGGGTGTTTGACCTCTATCTGATCCCGCTTAGGCATTGGTCCACTCTATTTTACTCATTGAAGTTGAATTTAGCCCCCATTGAGGCTTCTAGTACACTGCCACCTTTTTAGAAGGAGTTTAGCTGAGTGACTAGTCTGAGTTTCTGTGGCACTTTCAGCCACATTTTCCATATCTATAATATTTTGTTTCAAAGCTGTTAAGATAGGTTGTTACCATCAATAGTTTCACATTTTAACTTGTTTGGTCATTTGCCTTAGGGTCACATCAGTTGCCCTAGGTGTTGCACCCATATCCCTATCTTTTTGCAGCGATCCTCCCTCTAGATTTTTGTTGTTGCTGCACCACTGTCCAGCAGTTTAGTGTCTCATGTTCCCATTGACATTTAAATTCAGATCCGTTGACCATTTTAGAGTATTTTCCCATCATTCTAGCCACCAAGAAATATAGTGCTTGTAAACCCAGTTTGGATGGGGTTTAGCTAATCATTTTGTTGTTCATTTTTTGTTATTTATTTCAATTTATTTTTAGCAAGATTATTTATTTTTTTACAAACACGATCTCAGATTGATCAATTAATAAAATTTCACACATAAACACACCTTAAGTGAAGGGCGCTTCGTTTACACCCCAAAGACGAGGCTTAACATAATAAATTTATCTCCCCACATCGAGTATTGTTGAATCTCCCTTTACCATTTTCATGTCACATGTGCCTTATCATCATTGGACCACCAAGGCATGTGTCACAGAAAATACTAGGCCTTCAGCCCCAGTTTTCTCTTGGGCGTATTACTCCTCCCTGTCAGGTTCATGTTCATAGCCCTCTGAGTGCACATACTGACTCTTCTCCTGGTTCTTTTAATTCCAAATCTGATACTGAGCCTCCTTCACTACATATCATTAGCATGTGTGGACACACAGCTATTGTAGGAACCCAACCTTGTGTTGGCTCTAGTTCTATATCGATGGTCACATCAAGCGGATAGTCTAAGGAACCATTACAGAAACCCACATGCTCCCCATTATGGCTTGGTTAAGTCTACCGGATCCTAACCTGTTGATAAATGACCCCATACACCATGATGCTCGTTGGCCCCCTATGTCAACCAAGCTTCCGTCAGGCATCCCAAAGTTTGAGGGTATTGCTCGAGAGTATCCTACCAATGATGTTCGATCCTTCCACATGTGGTTTTCGTCGAACTCCATAATCGATTACTCCATTCGTCTTCGACTCTTCCAATGCACACTCACTTGAGACGCTATGGAATGTTATGTAGATGAACCCTCTACATCTCATTTCATTTTCATGATGCTTCCTAAAGCATTCCTTTCATATTTCCAATTGCGTTTTTGGTACAGTAGCGGTATGGAGCTATTTACTATATTCCATCAGTCCTCTTCCACTCGCCATTTTTACCATGTTTAAGAGTGGAGTTGAAGGAGGAGCACATGTCGTGCCCCATCTTTCAGAGACTAGGTCTATCTAGATTGGTTTCTTAAGAGTATTTTATCCCCCATTCGAAAAGATGTCGCATCCCATTTTCCTCAAACAGAGGAAGAATCTCTCTAGACTGCTTTAAGATATGATTTGATTTACGCTATGTCTATACCGTCATTCTAGACCTCCCTTGTCTTAGAAGTGGAATTGTACCGTGCACATCTCATGCCACCAATGATATCATTCGATCCCTTTCACACTCTTCACCATATAATCAAAAGAGTTATGGCTATCCATGGGGGGCACCAGTTCCTCCTACACTTATGCCCCTCCTAATAGCAACATGTTTCCTCAACCCCAACCTATCTACCAAACTATTTTTCCTTCGTATGTGTAGTCGAGCACTCCAACCCCTCAGGCATTAACCCCTCAGCCTCCCATGCATCCTTAGTGCCAGCAGCCACAACTCCCTTAGGGTCTGATGTTTGCATAACAGTGAGCTACCAATCCCTAAAATTCGAAGAAAAATAATAAGGGGAAGGGTAACAACGGTAACGAGGACAATCAAGGTAACCAGCCTAATGAACCCCAGGGGAACCGACCTAACAACAATAAGAAGCAACAGGGTGACTAGCCCAAGTGGAACAAGGCTATTTGTATGAACAAGCCTTGTGCATGTTGTGGTGTACATGGCCACTATACACATGAGTGTCCCCTCTTACCCTAGATGCACAAAATGTGGCAAGCTCAAGCAGCTTCTAGAGGTCAACGACCGAATCAAAGTTCGCCAGTGCAACCAACAATGCTCACAAATCCTTTCCCTCAGCAAGGATTTTTGGTTTCTCAAGCTGAGGCAGGTCAAGCATCCCATGTCCACCCAAAATTTTGGTCCTAGTGACTACCAGATCCTTATGATGAACTCTGATGAGGTTAACCCCTCGAATATCAACCTACAAACTTGGCTACATCAATATGACAAACCCTCCACTTCGTCAACTACTAATTCCCAAACGAAAGTATCCGCTGATCCTCTTACGACATGAAATGGTCGTTTAAAAATCTCTCATACTAAAGTTGAGGCCATTCTCAAGATCCCAAAGGGGCCATTATGCCATAATGTGGCTTCTAACAGAGCTTTCCATACGTACAGTATAGTAGATGACTTCACACAATCACCTGCCACCATGTCAACACTAGAAGTCCTCTAGACTTTGCCTTCCCAAAAGAAAGCTCTAGTAACTGCCTTGGGTGGAGTGGCTCCTTTCAACGATCATTTGATTGACTTGCTAGTTCATGCATTAGAGCACCCCCCATTGCCCTCATCTATTGCTCTCTAGATACCACTTAGAGTCCATAATGCCATCATCTCCATATGCATTATTGACGAAGGCACATCCACCTGTGTGATAACGATGTAAACTTTGAAAAAGGAAACTATAAACTCAAAACGAGATCTCTAGCCAAAAAACCCCTAAAAAACTTCAAAAACGGTGCTAAAAACGAAAGGGGCTGATGTTGGAATAACACCTTTTTCTTCCTAGGGTAAATTTTGAACATGTTTTAAAAATGGCAGTGAAAACCAATTTTTTGGGCAAAAATTGTCCGGAAAACACCCTCAAAATGAAAAGTGTTGATGTTTGAATAACACTTTTTTTTTCCAAGGGTAATATTTCAACATTTCGAAATAATGGCGTAAAATATTTGACCCTAAAAAACATTAAAATTTCAGAAAAATAATGAAAACATAAAATAAAATAAAAAAAATAAAATAATGAAAAAACACAAAACAAAAAGAAGTTAAAAAAATAACAAAACATAGATTAAAGTATATACTAAAAAGAAGACATCAAAAAAGAAATCAATCATAAAACTGTAAAAAAAATAAAAGTAGAAAAACAAAAAAGAACTTAAAAATTATAAACAAATAAAAATGAAATCTTGTAAACCATCAAAAAAAGTTTGCAAAAGAAAAGAAAAGAAAAAAATGGAAAAGAAGAAAAACTAAAATAAACTATAAAATTAAGCGAGTAAAAATAGAAATATTTAAAGAACATTAACAAAAACTAAAAAAAAATAGAAAATTAAAAACAAACTAGATTTGAAAAAAAATAAAAGATTGAGAGAATAGAAAAATTAAAAAACTACTAAAATTAAAATTAAAATGTTAAAAAAAATTATCTTATAAACCATAAAAGAATTTGAAAAGAAAATAAATAAATATATATATATATATATATATATATATATATATATATATATATATATATATATATATATATATATATATCTGTGTGTGTGTGTGTGGTGTAAATTTTAAAAATTATATGTGAATATGTATTTTTGATTAAAAAAAAATCAAATATTTTTTGTTAAATTTACATTATTTATTTAAAAATTAAAAAAAAATTAAAAATGAAAATTTAATTTTTTTTTTTATAACAAAATAAAAAAAATAATAATATTTGTTTTAAACCATTTGATTATTATTTAAAAGAAAAAAATTACTAAAAAGTTAAAAAAAAGAAAGAAATTAAACCATTTTATTTTTTATTTAAAAACAAAAAATTATTAAAAATAAATTCTAATGAAGTTTGTTTTGTTTTGTTTTGTTTAATTTCTAAAAAAAATATTATTAAAAGATTATAACAAGAAATTACGGACGGCTGAGAGGGTGGACGGGTGATTCTGGGAATCACCCCTCCACCTGCCCGGCTACCCATGGTGGCGCAACCTTGGGTGGAGGGCTTGCACGCAGGGCCCTCCACCCACAGCTACGTCACCATGGATGGCCGATGAGCGGGAGGCGATTTCGACAATCGCCTCACCATCCCCCGGCCGCCCATGGTGGCGCGGATAGGCGAGCGGAGGGGTGATTCTCGGAATCACCCCTCCACCAGCCTGGCCACCCATAATTTCTTTTTCTTTTTTTAATAATAATTTTTTTTAAATAAAAAAAATTGTTTTAAATTTTTTAATTATATTTTTGTTTTAAATAAATAAATAAAAACTTGTTTATAAAAAAAATTAAATTTTTTTAATAATTTGTTTTTTTGAAAATTAAGAAGAAAATAAATGGTTTAATTTATCTGTTTTAATTTGTTAATATTTATTTATTTTAAATAAAAAAACAATTTGTTTAAAAAAAAATCTAAATTTAAAATTTTATCTTTTGTTTTTCAAATAAAAAATGTAAGTTCAATATTTCTTTTTTAATAAAAAAAATACATGTTTATTTATAAATTTTGAAGGTTTTTTTATTTTTTTTATTTTTAACTTGAAAACACTATATATATTTTAAATTTTTTATTATTTAATGGTGTTTTTTTTTTTTAATTTTATTTGAGTTTATTTTTGTTTTTTTATTTTATTTTAAATGTTTTTAATATTAATTTCACTATTTTTTTGTTTATCTTTTTTGTTAATTTTCTTTTTTTAAATCTAGTTTGTTTTTAATTTTTTTCTTGTTTTTGTTATTTTTTTTTTTTTTTCTATTTTCTCATAGTTAATATTTTATATATTTTTTTCAATTTTGTTTTTTTTTTTCAAATTTTTTTATGGCTTATGAGATATTTTTTTTTTACATTTTTATTTATTTATTTTGTATATATATATATAGTTGTTTTTTTAAGTAATCATAATTTAATAAGAAATGGACATAATAAATTTTATAGTGTGGAAAATAAGTCCTCTAAAAAAAAGGTATGTTGTATCAACACGTTGGATCAACACATTTCAAAATCAACATGAAAATCACTAACATTTAAAAACAAATATTTATATTTGATACATAAGAAAATTTAAATTGTCGAAAATATGCTCCAAAAAAAATAGTTGTATTCTCCGTCACCACTTTTCAAAATCGGGTCACATTTTTACTACCCATAGAAAACGGGTAATCGTATCAGTTATTTAAAGTGCCAAAAGCTATGTTCTAAAAAAACTATGTGTGTTCTGATCGCCCCTTTTCAAAAGCGGGTCAATTTTTTGCTATCTCTATGAAACGGGTAACAGTATCAGTGCCCGTTTCAAAGTTTACATTGTTTGATGTCAATTGTTGTTTGGAAACAACTTAAGTCACGTAATTTCTCCCCCTCAACCATCAGTTTGCGTGCTTGGGATGGACACACCTGCTAGTCCCTTCGCATGTACCGCAACTGTCTAGTGATCCTTAAGGGGAAGACTGTCCATGTCGATATCGAAGTCATCGATGCCCGTTTGGATTACCATATTCTCTTAGGTCATAGTTAAACATATGCCATGTTAGCTGTCATATTTGGTGTGTTCTGCAAGATGTGATTCCCCCACAAAGGGAAGATCTTTACCACTGATCAGTAGACTTACTATGAGTCGGCATCCGTGACATCCCCTGAGTCCATTATCTCATCGATATCCAACAACTAGTCTTCAAATTTTTGCACCATTCTCTCACCCAGAGTCTATAAGGATTCCTCATTGTTGGGTTCTTTCCCTGGTCCTCGCCCTCCCATTTTTGAACCTACTTTCATGAGTGTTTCCATGTTGCGAGCATCACAGGCTTCCATTAAGCATTTTGGTACATGTGACCAACAACAAGCTCCTCAGCACCCGATTGTTGCCCTTCCAGCTGAACCCCTTAGATTAACTCCCCTAGGACCTCCTCCATTTGTGGGTGCCTCTCATATGTTCCCACTAGGAACTGTTCCTCCAAGTCTCAACAGCCCAGGAGCTATTATGCTGATACATTATCCTGCCATCCAGATACCTTTCTTATTTCCCCCATAGGGAATTTTTTCTATACCTATCATGGCCTCACTGGTCCTTCCTAACATGATGCTTGGGATCCTAGTATGGTACATCAATCCACATGAAACCATTCCACCTCGTCATCCAAGACCATATCACGCTTTCAACACAGTTCAACCAGTCCCCATGACCCCTTCCACTACTTCAGTTCCATTACAACCTCAACAAGAACCATTGTCTATTGCAAAGACATTTGGCAAAGGGGGAAATATAAAAGGAAATAACACAAGGACAATTCTCCCTGACCTCCTCCATCCGCTAAGGCCCCAAAGCCGACACCCGCATGTGATTTGTGTCAAGTTGTTGGGAACACCACCAGCAATTATCCTGAACTTCCTCAAATTAAACCTTTGGTTCATGAAGCATTTCCTAAGTCAAATATTTCAGAAGTCCATGTTAACTTACCTATCCCACCTAAGAAACTCAAAATGCTTCACACAACCCACCCTTGTGCCCTGTGTGATCATGATGGTTACTATTCCCATTGTTTGCCTCATCTCAATGAATTCAATGATTTCCTTGGGGCGATTCATGAATACGAGGCCACTCATAGTGGAGCCTCTACTCCTCTACCTATGGATTTTGGTATCACCAGTCAACCAGAATAGTGACACTCTGGCCCTACTCTTGTTATCTATCCCCCTAATTTCGAGATGATGGACACCATGTGCCCCATTCTTTACCAATCGTCATCCTTGAGTTCCTCAGACGAAAACCTTTTTAAGGTTTCTGCACATGCTTATATCGAACATCTTTTGACAGAATCCCAAGTCTCAACATTAGTAGATCATCCATCTACTAGTTTGTTTTCTACCATTCTAGATGATGCGTGTGTGAACCTTACTTCTCAGGTTGGTGCACTAGGTAATGTCGCTGCATCATGTAGTCAATCTTCCTCCCATTCGCCCATGTCCCAGCCTGATGAGGATACCACGGAAGCTCTGTCTACCCCTGTTTAACCCTACCCTTAGGTAAGGGGGCTTAGAGGATTTTGAAGGCCATTTCCTTCTTAACTCTCTTAATGTGCTCTACCTCAATAAATTTCACTCATATAAAATCCTTTTTATTTGCATGTCTTTTTTTCTTCCATGAAGTTATGTAGATTGCATCATCTCATCGGTTGTCTTTTTCACCTTTTAGATGGATCCATCATCCACATCGTATATCAATCATGCCAATGGTGCAAGTCACTCTTCTCGAAACCTAACCTCAGCAAGGTCAGCCAGTTTTACCCCCTTGCATACGTTAGTCCTTTCAAATGGTGTGTGGATTGGATATAGCACCAATAATTAGGGCAAATACGATTTAGTGAGAGGTTCGTCAGTCGATTCCCTTGCTCATCGCATCCTTCCTCTCCATCTCCATTTAGATTCCTTGCTACATGTCATGCAATTGAATGGTGTGTATCATGTGCATAACCAAGTCCAATTTAGAAAATATCTACGAGTGAAGCTATTGGTATGTGAATTTGAAACCATTAGTTTTAGTCATGTGCCTAGAGCCCAAAATCACTATGTACATACCATTGCAAACAACATTCTATATTGTAATTTATCACATATATACCATAGACAAAAACCATAAACAAAACCAATGGTGAACCATCATCCTCATGTTAAATGCATAATCATATTCTCTATCATAGAAGTGTTTGGAGCCATAGATCTAGATACGTCTGCCATACCTATAACATGTTACAAAAGTCACCATCAATGGGGCCCACATGTCCCTGGATCTAGTCATTTTATGGTCGATCTGACGCCAAAGGTTCTACCCCACCTACACAAATATCACGTACCACCTGACCTACCATCACCACGCACCGCACGATACGTCGCCACTCTAAGGGAAGGCTAGTGCACTCATGTGTGTATCGGTCCTCTAAGTCATGCCATCCGTTCTCTGAAACCCCAATGAAGAGTACGTGAAACCTATGATGCAAATCCACAAGCAACACAGTATCCTCTCTACCCTACTGTGATGATGATATCCCCTAATCTGTAGCCCGAGGAACCACGGCTCGACCTACATATCCTATCGGCTTCATAGTTTTTATGTCTGCGTACAACATATTTCACACTAACTACCATATACATGTAATAGAAATATAAAATGCACCATAAAACATAGTAACTTAACATTTACCGTCCAGTCCCCATCCTCACCCTCGCAGAAGTGGCAACGCAGGATCCCCCTGATAGTTCATCTCGTTATAAGGGTAATCATCAATGTAAAGGGGAATCTAATCCCAATGTGCGAAAAACGCTGGTTGGAACACACATCTCACTCCCCCTCCACGTCCTCCCCATAGTAGTTACCCCTACTGGTGCATACTAAGCTCATGTGGGCCCGCATCACAAATTTGTACATTAGGATGGATACTGGGTATCTTCTCAAAGAAGAACACACATAGTATTGTACGAAAAGTGTAGTCGTGATTCACTTGCCCCTTGTAAAGACTCAACTACCATTTCACCGATGAGAGCATCATATGGGCCGACCCATAGTAGGTCCTCACCAAAATAATCTCAACTACCATCATCTTCCCACCTGTGATGTGGTGGAATGCCTCGTTGCCCAAGACCCGTAGCATAGTAGTGGTAACAGCCTATGTCTCTAGCCTCTCTACATCAACAAGCTCGATGGTCGGTCCCTTAACACGAACATCACATCGACAATGACACTGCACAAACTTAGTAATGTTCCTCCCATGAGGTAATGTCGGATGAATATCCCCCACCACTCCGAGGGGAGGCAGTCTGATCAAGAAGTAAATATCCTGTAATTTGAGCTCAATCTTGTGCCCCTACATGACAAAGACCTCCTGGTATCGATCCCAATAGCTCAGAATTCTCGATAAAAAGTGCTTACCTCCCCTCATCAATGCATTATTTACCAACTTGAGAACCCCATAATGAGAAAATTCACCTCAAACCGCCTGATCCCCATGGATCTCGAATCGAAGAGTATCCAAGTCTCGTTCACGTTAGTTGATTTTCAGCGCTTTCATGCTTACAGAAATCCACATGCCTTGTGAGTACATAGAAGAAAATAATAGTATGCAATGATTAACCTACAACCTCCACCAAGCCAACAAACTAACCCTTCCTCCAACCACAAATTGTAGTTTTCAGTCCAGGAAGTGTGAGCTCGTAGGTTTCTAGTCATTTCCTATGAGCCAGATTGCACTTCTGGACCTAGAAAGTGCGATGTGATCGTGAGCAAGGGAAAGGGTCTCTCAAAGAGCTGCTAGGTGCCAAAAATAAGGAAATAAACCAATGAAATTGGAGATATGAGTAATACCACCTACCTGAAAGTCGTAGGTCCTAATTCTAACAGTCTGTTTGTCTCCTACGATCTCCACAATATCTAGGGCCTTTTTGTCCTCTCCAAATTCACCACATCTCACTTAGAAAATGAATCCAAATTGGAGGGAAAATATCCTTTCATAGAAAAATCCCTAATTTTTCTATCAGCCATTGCAACTAAACCATAGCTTAGTTTGACAAACCATCATCATAGTTGGAAATCTCTCACTGAGTTCTAAAATGGGTCTTCCTCATTTTTTGATGATTCGAGACTTCACCCAGAAACCTTTTTTCCAAAAAGGTCGCTTCGTTGTCTCTCAAAATCGAATTTCATTATAAAGTGACACTTTTACTTTGAAATCCACCTCCTCTTACTATTTATCATACCATCTGTCGATATTCGTCATGCGTAACCATCATTTAGTCATGTTTTCATGGTCCCCACCAGGCCCCATTTGTGTGGTAGCGTCATCGAGTCACCCTTGCATTCTTGGAGTCTCTTTCATGTCCCATCATATCATGTCATCGTATTCCATCCATGTTTGCATATCATTCATCCAGTGTTTCCCATTTTTTCCTCTAGTCATGTTGTCCCTATCCCCTCCGGAGTTGAGTCAGTTGTTGCCAGGTCAACCATGCACTTTATGCTCTAAAGAGGCTAGTCGTATGTTTGTCTCTCAGTCCCATTTTCCCCATTATCCCTAGTGTCAACCCCTCAGTCACATTACTATGTTACCTCGTGTATAATTGATGATCCTCATTACATCATCTATTGTGAGCCTTATTATGTTGACATCAACTCATTTATTCCATAAGAACGACCTAGAGGGTAGTGTATCTCGATTCCAATTTCCATTCTTTTTCAATGACTTGGATCAAGCAGAGGGTCTCATTATTTCCCTTTGACTTGGTCATTTCATGTTCATGATCCATACACTTGATGGTCCAGTGATGCAGCAGATTGTACTAGCAATTCCCAAGTGTGCGTTAGTTCTTTCCAGACCTCATGATGGGGTGGCCCTTCAAGTAGCCCCCGACATGCCTAGATGCATACCTACTACGCTACAACCTCAGATGCAGTTCCATAGGGTTGATGGGTTTGGTTCCTACCAACCATAGTGTTCATAGTATGCACATGTCCTCCAGATGATCCATTCGGTTTTGTAGAGTGCTTCCTTGTTCAGCAGGGCTTCTCTGATTGTTCTACCCTCCCTCGCTCTCATTTTTTGATGGAAGGGGGTTTCTATATCATATAATCATATATTATTTTATGCAGTCCTCCCTCATGTTTTTTCCATGCTCATTGTGTATATGGGACACATTGTATTGTTTTCTGGCTTTGTTATGCCAACATATCATGTACCATTCAGCATGTACTTCATTGCTTAGTTTTATATTTTTGGGCAAACCATTATTTTTGTACTAAGTTTGCTTGGCATGTATGGGTATGCGTCCCCCACCTCAGCGAGGTCCAGTGCCATAACATAAAAGGAGACTTCCATTAGTCTTGCTGCCTCTATCCCTATACTCTTTCAATTCAACTTTATTGGTCTCTCTCTCTCTCTCTCTCTCTCTCTCTCTCTCTCTCTCTCTCCCCTTGACTCCCCCATGTTGTCTAAGTGATTGTGCCTTTACAATGTACTTCGGTCATACATTTTTCTCCTAACACTCTTACGTTGGGGGGAAATTTGTTATCATCAAAAAATTGATCATCTAGCCTAATTTACTAAATGGATCGAAGTACACCATGTAAAGCTAATTTTACAATAGTAAAATTTCTTTCACTGGGAGAACTTACTTAATGAACCACCTTTGATGAGTAATTTATAGTTAAACCCATGAAGAATAATTAAATAAATCACTATTTATTTTCGTTTCTTCTAGGAATAATTAGTTAAACCATTGTTTTATTATTATTCCTTGTCATATTTGACCCAATCATGAAAAATAAAAAGATAAAATCATTATTTTTCTTATTTTTCTCTAAGAATAATTAATTAATCACTAATTAATTATTATTCTTTGTTAAATTTGACTAAATACCTAGGAATAATTAAATAAATCCTTATTGTTATATTCCTTACTGATTCCTTGTGATGATAATAAATCATTTATTTATTTAGTAATTCAAATAAACTGAAACTTTCCTTCATAAACAAATATAGTAAAATATTCCAACCGGTTATTCCAAGAATGGGATCAATAATGTTTTATTACTACTCATCCTTCGAAGATAAGTCAATATTTTGTTATAAACAGAAGCTTTTTCCATTCATTATTCACTTTTGATTATTTTCATTGTTGCACTCAATGTTGTAACTCTGATTATATTCATTGTTCCACACCATATTTTTGCTACATTTACACATTATAGAGGAGAGAGACTCTACTCAAGCTAAAGAACAGGTAAGAACCCATCCCAGAGAGGGGGACTAGTAACATTTATCTGCTCTCTTCACAAGTGTTATAATAAAACTATTCTTTACATATCTGGTTTCCATTGGATGTTTGGAGTTATTACTCTTTCTTTTGTTGTTTAACTATGATAATGGAAAAGATCCGAACTTTGGTAGGTTTTGTTTCTATGAGTCGCTGTAGATATACAATGTTTAGTATCCATTTATATTATTGAGATTGTTTGTCATCCACAATCTTAAGTGGGTTCCTTTTGTACATATTTGAGAAGAAAACACTACAACACAAATATTGTAATTTTCCTTAAATATTTGTGTATTCATGTTTTGTTTACTAATATTCAGTGATCATGATTAGTTAATTTATTAATGTCATGTAGTCTAGTTGCTCAATGCAGTTTCTTGTTTTCTTTTTCAGTTCCCTCTTTCCATATTATGGTTGACCTATTTACTTCTCCCAAAAGCAGGAGTAGGTAGTTATAGGGAAGATGCTAGAATAACATAATAAATGAGCTAATGAATTGATCCATTGAGCATTTCCATTAGTCATATAAGAAAATATTCTTTAGTATCAAAGTTATTAATACTTTGCATCTATTATTCTATTTAATTATTTTAATCATAGTTATGATGATTGACATTTGGAACTCGATACAACTCTTGTTAGTGTGATTGTATTGCTTAATGTTAAAAACTTATGCTTTGAGTGCCTATATTATGTCATCAATACATATATGCCAACAACATGAAACTTTTAAAATAGTTATGTTTGCTATGAAACATGAATAATGCTTATTGTCATCATATTTTAAATTTTTACAGAGTATGGTACTCCAGAAATGGATTTTATTATGCTTTCATCCCCTATTGTACATAATGGAAATTTTTTTGTTATATTTGAGAATGAAATTGTTATGACCATTTCCATGATAAGTAGTCATAATTGACTAATTTCTCATGAATTTTGAATCGTTCGCTTAGCACTCATTACATTGGGTGATGCTCACAGGGGTGAATCCCAAAATGATATCTAACATAATGCACTATGTAGACCCCCTAATACTTAAATGGAATTGATATATCGATTTCATGTGATTTCAATTTCAATTGATTTTGTGCAGCACTCCATAACCTTTAACGAATTAAATATCGATAATATTTTAATGCTTTGAAAATCATATTGAAAGCTTCAAATATTTTAATTTATGTTGATTTTGAAAATATACATTCATAATAATATTTCAACGGTTTAAAAATCATGATTTTATATTTAATTTTAATGGTTTGAAATAATGCCACGTCATATAACACTACTAGTTGAGAACCAAATTTTTTTCATATATATTGAATTCTTCCCAATGATGCCTTATTAATAGTTTGAATGAAACTACTCTCTCAGGAATTGAAAGTAAAAATTTCAATACTGTTATTGTAAATATCAAGTGTTTTGAAAAGAAACAAGCAATGTACGAAGCATTTCTTGTCTTAACAAGAATTCTGCAGAACAAAGCTTTCTGTAGAGTGAAAGTTCCACTCAAGAAATTATGGGCACAAGGTTCATTAAAATAACAAATATACAAATATATTTTTTAATAATTTAGAAACGCATTTCAAAAATACAGAAGTAGATGTCCAATTGTGGTTGTGTAGAGATGGCTTTTCAGGGGAAGCGTGTATGCATAACAAATGCTTGTGCATAAATCTTTCACTATGGCCAAATCATTGTGAAAAATTTATTAAAATAATAAACGTACAAATCTGTTTTCTAATCCTTACATAGGAACATGTTTCGCAATGGTTTCTTCCTCAAAAAAATAGTTGAAGCCCACGTCAGTTACTAGCTTCTTCAAATGTTAATTACTAGTCAAAGGGAGTTATTGAGTACGAAAGTAGCTATGCAAAGGTGGTTGTGCGTGTCCAGAGGCGATGTGAAGAAAATGTACATGTGAAAAATGAATGATTTGTAGAGTTTCTACATAATGACAAAAGAGATGAGGCATCTCTTACTTGTAATTCATTTCCAACTTTATTGCAGTTAGTGCACCTGCAATTTGATATTAGTGGACTATGAAAAGCATGGAGGTACGTATAATGGAAATTGAAATATTGGTTCACGTTCTAGAGTGCAGAAGTGTGTAGAATGAAAGTTTTAAAGTATATATGAGTTTCTATTATTTTGAAAGTATATTTTAATATTAATATTTTAATTCTTTTGAAATCATGTTTCTATATTTGATATCCTGAAAATTTCACTCGCATTCTGATACAAGATCAATGGTTATTTTATTATTAATAGGTTGTGTGAAGTGCAAAGATCACACAAGAAAATCTTGATATATTTCTATGCACAATGCATTTGTTGTTAAGAAGCACATGTGGGTTGCCTATATTTCTACATAGGAAAACACTAACCAAAGAAATAGAAGAAATACATTATGGACATGTTAACTATTGACCTTATTAGCTAAATCTACAAAAGCTTTAAATACAAAAATAGTATAAAGTTAATTATGTCTATATGAAGAAATTTCCATATGAAACCGTTTTCTCCCATAGATAATGTGTGCTCAGCAAGTTCAGAGCTCCATGTAATGAAACATTGTAATATAAATTTGAAATTCCCTTTGAATCTCCATTTTCCCTTAGATACTCCATCCTCCAAACAATAAAATCTCTGCACAATGAAACATAGTCAATATTAATTTTAGACTATGTCATAATCATTTCTAAATGAAACAAGATAAGAGTATATGCCACCAAAAAAAAAACAAATACTACAATATTGGTAACAACTTAATAAATGCTTCAGGATGTAGAAAAATTCTAGCATTATCACATTGGGACAAAATCATTTTCATTGAACATTATCAAAAAGAAAACACTAAATAGTACTCCGCAAATAAGAACTCACGAAAGTTGATAATCCATCTCCATGTTGCACCTTCATATAAGCATAACATAATGGAATTGAGTCTCAAACTACTTAGTTGAGAAATAGCCTAATAAATCGTTGCACATAAACATTGTTTGTTCTTCATTGATGTTTTCTCACACATACCCTATCATATTGTCCATGAAAGGTAAAATAATAATATTAATTGTAGATTTGTTCAGTGTTCCTCATCTACGTCTCCTTTGCAAAATAACAAGAAATCAATGAATTCTAGAACCATTGGACACAAAAATAACATATTGTCAAAGCACTCACAATATGATGAAATGATAGAATAATAAAAAGAGTCAAAAAGTAGTTAACGATCTCATTGATTTTCTCTGACATATTATCCTAATGATTTTCTATATCTTTAAACTATCATTTATTATGTTGTTCTCTTAGCAAAAAAAGTAAAATAACCTTAGTCTCGGTAACCTATTGTTAAAAAGATTTTTTTTGCACCTTGTGTTTGAAGTTTTTAAACAATGTGCAGAGCTTTGTGTGAAATGAAATGTGTGGAGCTTTACAGGTAATGTAATGTGTAGAGCTTTGCTTGTGTGTAAGTTTTGACAGAATGAAAACCCCACTTAAGAAAAGCTATGCACAAGTCTAGGAAATATTTTTAAGGTTTATTTCTTAGTGTCGGCTGAAGAGATAAGTATCGAATGACTAATACTATTATAAAGTTCTATATTGGTAATGAAATTATTGAAAGTATAGATTTAACATTTTATTAAATTCATGAAATTAATCAAAATTACTAGTTCATTATTTATTTCAAATCATGTAAGAAAAATAAGCATCTAGGAACATGTGGTGTTGATTCTTTTAATTATTTTTAGAAGAAAGGAATTAAACTTAAACATTCGTTTTCAAAATCCATTGACATTAAATTAGTTTTTTTATTGCAATTTTCCTATCAGTCGACCCATCTTTATTCAATATCGAATACGTATGTTCAATACTTATATGGTAGTGTGGCAATAGTAATCACTAATTTTGGTTCTGTTTACCATAGAAGCATTCATGAAGGTTTCATTATGAAATCTTCTTAGCACACACTTTATGAATGCATGTTAAAATGTTGTTTGGAGGAAATTGTTAAAAATAGAATCCCCATATAGTTTATACAATATTGTTATGATAGTTGTAGACCATGAGGGATTATCATTTGGAGTGAAAGTATAAAATGTGTACCATTATTGAGAGCTAAATTTTTCATTTTTGATTCTATATGTAAGTACTAAGAATGTTTATAAAATAGAAGAAAGAGTCTTGAAACGATAATGATCAAAGTTCAAATACTATATCATGTGATAATACTAAACATGTTTTCACAAAATATGTTAATTTCATATAGTTCTTACGTCTAAAGTACTTTCATGTTATGGAATTAGAACCTCTTATTTCTTTAATTTTTGTATATTTGATCTAGCTCATATCATCATAACAACGGAAATGAATACAACAAGAACCTATATTGTTAAGGACAATGATAACTCTTCTAAGTGGCACATTTCTTCTTTATTTATTCTTTGATTGCATTTACGTTACATAGTTCAATGTGTTTTTTGCCCCCACTTTTGCGCCATATTTTTTCATGTTTTGTAAGTACAAAAAAATCTTTTCAAATTTCTAGGAAACATATGACACTTAGAGATTAAAATCCAGGACTACAATTAAAAGGATAAAAGTACTTTGAACATTTCTATAAAACATTTTTACTTACTAAAATGAAAATCTATTTATAATTTATGTACAATAGTAATGACATTCAGTTATCTTATTCTATTTTCATTAAAAACTTCTTACTTAGTTTAAGTTATAATGTCCTTTTAAGAAGTGATTTCAGCATATTATTTGTGAACAAGAAAAAGTTATAAAATTTGAATGATGTCACAATAGAGATGGAAAAGGGTGTATAGATAGCAATGAGTAGTACTAAAAAATAGATATCAAATCAGACAAAAGAAGAAAAAAACTAGCAAATAAGTAAACGCAAATAAGTTCTTCTGTAGACGTTTAATTAACTCTATATTATATTTCTTCTTTCCTTTTTTCTTTTACTCTTTTTTTTTGTTTGTCTTTTTAATTTTCTCTTCTTCTTTTCTTCTTTCAATTCAATATCATGACTAGTAAAACATAAATAGAGTATATGCCATTGTTGAGCAAAGTTATCAGTAACAATACAACTAGGATGATTTTTCATGGTGTTGTCTTGGTTACATATCGAACATATCTGGAAAAAGAAGATAAGCCAAAATCAACACTCCATGCAAACTTAACAAATAAGAAAGACGAAATGACAATAACATTGTTTGTGCCAATGCCATTATTCAAACAATGTGAGTCAAATCTTATTACAAAAGTTGGTGTTTCTATTAGAGATTTTAAAATAATTCCAAAGCATAAATATGATAATGGTGATTATGAAAAAGCTATTTGTCTAAATAGTTTTAGAATTGTAGAAAACATTTGTCCTATTTGTGCAGAGTACTCATTTTTTCCAAACTTGATGATTGCAAACCTATCGCGTAATGATGATGCACTTCTAGTTGGCATAATCATATTTATTGCAATTTTGGTAATGCACACAACAATGCAATATATATTGTAAATCATATACAACAATAGACAATAGGATAGGGCCATAATAAGCTTTGGTTTAATTGATTTTTTTTTAATACAAAGTTATTGCCCATCTACTTATTTTTCCCTTGCTATAAGAACTAATTCTCATTCAAATAAAAATCCAGTTACATATTCACAGGTTTGTATATCCCAATCTTCAGAAGAAATAAAAAATAAATAAATAAATAAAATAAATAAATATAAATATATATTATATATATATATATATATATAATATATATATATATATATATATATAATATATATATATATATATATATATATATATTCTTCATTTGTTATATTGTTTCCATGTATTGTTTCACAAATGTTGCATATGTAACAAGTTCAACTACATGATAAAATTGTTTTCGAATGTGCGTAAATTCAAAGAGATTTGCAACGAAATGCTTTTTTGTTGATATTGCTAAAAAAATATAGTTAAAAGACAACAAAGTTTTTTTTCAAAATTCACAGTCAATGTTCTTATGTCCATCGAAAATAGGGGAGAAAGTTGACAAGAAAATAAAACCTCCTCCCTCATTTTGTCACTGCGATAATGATACTTCAAATTTTTTTCCTTTGTCAATTTTTGAGCCTACATGAACTGTCATATCACGCTAACTTCCATTGCCTTATTACTTTTTTATGTTTTCCTAAGTTTCAACTATCCTTGAAATATTCCTAACTATTTCTTTTCCTCTTAGTCAAATTTTCCTTATTGTCATATTCTTATATTTCGAAGTGCTTGTGTCATATTTATAAAGATAGGAAAAATACTCATTTTTCTTTAACTTATTGATTACCTTTCTTCACTTGACATGTGTATCACGAAAAATCATGAAAGCACATTCTTTTCTCTTAGATAAAGCACAATTTCCAAAGTGTGCAGTCATAAAATAATTTTTGGAATAAATGACACCCTCTCAAGCATGAGTGCTCTTTTAACTCTTATTGGAGTGTACTTCCTTTACTTATTTAGGCACACTTCGTGTCCACAAGGAGAGCACACTCCTTGTTATTAGTGAATGTTCCCTCCTTACCTTCAATTCCACTACACTCCTTGTCAACGGAGATTGTGCCCTCTTGCTTCACATGGATGTGCCCTTCCTTCCTTGCATCCTTAGCACACTCCTAGAAAATAGGAAGCCTCTTCCCTTGGTTGAACTAACTCTCTCATCAATTGACATGTGGTGAGCATGCATTAACTTTATTTGCATCAGAATTCTTTTATAAGTTTTCTAGGTCATTATTCCTTCCCATCATCACAATTCACTCTGGGTTGAGGGCATTTTCTCACCCCAAAGAGCTTATTATCCATTATTCATTAGATGTGAGTGGATTCCTACTAAGTTTTGCAAAGTGTCAATTTTTGTTCCTTTTTTTGTTTTTAGTGGCACTTTTTTTTCTTAGTTGTGTTTCAATTGGTTTTCACATCTGAAGTGTTGTTGTCATCCATACGTCCTATTACAAGTGTCATCTTTCTATCTCAAGTGGCGTTTGTAGAGACTCTTCACATTCCATGACCTTTCATATTTTAGTCATGATTGAGACAAAACCTATAAACACCTGCAATTCTTTTCCTTCATTGTTAATGTGTTATTGACTTGTTGTTGGCCTACAATTAGTTGTTTTTAGCCCATCTTTGAGAATAACACACATCTGGAAAATAAGGACCCTTTGTCCACCAAAATTGTGCCCAACAGAAGAAGCTCCCTTTTATAGTGAACTTTTGAGAAAGAAAGACCCTTTGTGTTTCAAATTTATGCCCAACAAGAAATTTATTTCTTTCAAGAGTGCATAATGCACTTTCAAGGAATAACAAGTCATCCTTGTCCACTATCCCTATGCCCTACGAACATCAGTAGTTCTCCTTCACACACTACACACTCTGAAGCATCAGTGTGCCCCTATCTATTCATTGTCACTATGTCATGTGCCCAAGAAGCCTCCCTCCCTCTCTCCAAGAGTACATGCCAAGGTCTTAAGCCTTAGTTAAGCCTTGTTTGCTCACTATTTTCCCAACATGTGCCCTCTACCTTTTCCTTGGCACATTTCACACTCTTAATGGCGAGTCAATCCACCCTTCCTCACATTTTTTAGGATTATGGTTCTAGCTTGCCTAGATCTACTCTTGATCACTATCTTTTGAATAGTTTGCATGTGATAGTTAAGGGATATATTGAAACTAACTGTTATTCACCATGAGTAAATTTCCACTTGCATGTGCTATAGATATATAATGCATCACTATCTCATCATTTTCCAAGACGATTGCTCCTACCACCTATCAAGCTACATCAAAAGAAATTTGAGAACCTAGTATTGAGGAGGAAGTGGAAATTACTAAGCCATCTATCCATATTCTTTTAGACACATAGTGTTCAATTCATAAATATTTCAAACTATCATGGAAGGACATCAAATATTATTTCATGCAAAATAAATTCCTATAGAACTTAGAAGACAAGGAAGTGTATACAAATATCAACAATTCTAGGATAGATAATGTTTCATGCACATTCTCAGTGAAGCATTGTGTGAGGTTATCGAATGGATATTATTACACTTGGGTAGAAGGAATTTGGTCCTCAGTAATTAAATAAAAAATGATATTTCCATTTACCATCCACATGACATACATTATTACTACAAGATGGTAACCCCAAAGCAGTATGCAAACACATAGTTTTATTCAACTTGGGAAAGTCTCAATACTGAGGAAGTTATCAAATCCTAGAGTGAAGAGGATGCAAAATTCCACTATAGACCAAGTGTAGTTTACCAAACTAAATGTTTGACAAATTTTACTAGTATCTTATGGTGATCTATTGTAATGACCTCCCGCTAGTGTAATATTTTTTTTAATTAGACTGAGTTATGTTAGTAAGAATGGCAGAAATCCATAAGATGCATTAAAATTTGATGTAAATAAGTATTTTTGTTAATAAATAAATGGAATTTAAGTTCTTGGGAATAAGGCACTTGGAAATGAGATTATTGCTAAAGAAATAAAAAAAAATTCATTCTCAAATGAGAATAAAATAATTCTTTCATAATAGAAAAAAAGAACTCTAGATAAGATTCTAGATTATTTTAATAGATGGGTGAAAAAGATCCATTAAATTGCTTAGCTAGGAAACGATGTCAAGCATGGATAAATGTAAATAAAGACAGGAGACAAAAGAAATATTTTAAGAAAAGAAAAGCCTAGGCATGTGGATATAGAGATCACAAAAGCGGGACGTTGCTAAAGGAAATTAGCCATGAAAGAAAACTATTAAATACTTATTGAAAATATCAATAGGGGTTGTTGATCTAGGAAAGAGCATGTCAGTTTTTGGATGAACTAGAGATACTTAGTTCAAGGTTTGGTGGAAAAGAGTGCAGGATTTCCACGTGTGTGCCTGACAAATTCACGATGGTAAAAATTCAATGGTTGTTGGTCAAATTAATTTATATGTCAATGATTCCATAGTGATTGAAATACTTCAATGATTGTTAGCTAATTAATTTTATGCAATTTTTTAGTAATGGATCGTATGAGATATATTTATGTTTATTTTATTATAACATGCAGAATAGGATATGTGCATATAACAAAAATGAAAAGAAGTCGCAGTGAGAAATTGTATTTGTTGTTATAATATAAATTAAAATTATTTAAGGATTGACATGTTCCAACATGTAGTATAAGACTGGAGGTAGTTTGTAGAAGTGATATTATATTATAGATTTAAATTCACCTTATACTATTGTCTACATCATTACTTGGGAACGTCAGCACTGTGTAAAATTCTATAGTTTTTCTGCATGCATACAAACTCAAAAAATAGCTCCATGAGACAAAAAGGGAAAGACAAGAGGGGAGGTAAAAACAAAACAAATTTTTTTTTATGTGATTTCTCAATCCTTAGATATACACTCCAAATTAAAATAAAATATAGGTATAGATATATATATTTTACTCAATTCGAGTGTAGTAATGACAAAATAAACTAGGCAATCAGGACTTTAACAATTTGGTGCACTTCCATTCATGTGAAGAAAACTAGAATTCTCAAATGGTATGGTATTGAACACATATAAAAACAATTATAGTCATCACATTATATATATATAATATATAGATATATATATATAATAATAAATTATATATATATATATATATATATATAATATATATAATATATATATATATATATTTACACAATAAAAGTATACATCACCATGTAGAGTGAAAAATTGACACATAGATATAATAGTTGAATGATACTTATAATATAAGAATATTAGAGTTGGGTGAAAGGAAAAAATTTGATGAGTCAGTATTATTCCCTAGAAACCCAAGCTCATTCTGAACATAAAATAAAAGGAAACAAATACGTTAATTAAACCAAAGTATTGGAAAGTAACATAGATCAAGAGATTAGCTAATTGTAACCCATTATAATCAACATCAGGAAATAAATTATGGGAAACAGAGGCTCCAAAATACTAGAAAGAAATTGTATCAAAATGAGGAAAAATATTACAAAGGTGAAAGTCACACTACAAATGAAAATTTTAACTAATATATACATTATTTTATAACTAGGAAATCAAATCTATAATTGCTCAAATTATCTTTCCGTCTATTATAGATAAAACTCCCATACACCACCAATGCATAACAAAAGCCTTGCACAGAATTAGGGAACAAAACTCTAAGGAATTGAAGAACTGACCTGGAGAGCATGACGGTCAAAGATAAGTGAGAACCCCTATCCTTAGATTTTTTAAGAAATCAAACATTTCCATGAATGCAAGCATATCTATAGAGAAAAGGGGAGATGAGTGGAAACAACACACCATGAAAGTAAGCAACAAGGATGTGGCAGCAATAGAAGAGGGTGGATAGTTCCATACGCGTTTTTCAACTAGATTTTGTTGTGCTCCTACCAATGCACAAGGACAATTGACCCATTATAAGTATGACATGATTATCAACAATAGAAAATATAAACTTCTGAAAGAAACACTTTCTTCCTCGATAGGAGTAGAGGTAACAGACCTTGGTCCATGCAGTTTGGAGTGACTTGAACCTTGGCCAATATTGGAGTGCTCCTTGATATAATTTACACAATATGTGCATTATAACTAAACATTTATCAGTCAATTGAATTGGCCATCATCTTCTACAAAATATCCATGGCACCACTTCAACAAAAAATTTGAAAACAGAAACATAGTTCTTTAGAGCACTTGGTGTTACTCCCTGACCATAGTCCCAAGTTACACAGTTGTTAGGGAATGAAGTCAATTTCCCTTAATGTCAATTCTAGACATTCAACAAGAGGGAAATGCTAGAGTTAAAGAAAAGAAAAATGAAAGTCTCATGTGTTAAGGTAAACTTACAGTTCAGAGAAAAAAATGAAATTGTAACAAAAGAAAAACAAAAACAAAATTGAAGGATAATACCTATAACTAAGGATTTATTTGGTTCAAAAGAGAAAATTCCCCTATGAGCTGCAAAAAAAAACAATAAATGTGTTGGAAAATTAAATTAGTCACAACTCTTACCAATAGCTGGAACACAAGGACCATTTCTCTGAAATTAGAGACACTTTTCGTTACTTGTTTCCCTGCAAAAATGAAAAGAGAAGACAGATGGGGCCAACACAAAATTAATATTAGCACAAAAGAACCAACAAAATGAACACGAAGAAACAACTAAAATGTACTAAGTGGTTAAAAGCCCCAACCTGACCTCAAATCTTAGGAGTGAAAAGATATTGATATCTTGTTGAGAATAGACGCATCAGTGTACAAATACTGTGGCTGGATAATCCACCGGGTGAAACATGAAGGCTGTTCCAATTCGTTGCAATCTTGTAGCCTCCAGATATGAAGGAAAAGTGACACTATACCATCAATAGGAATAAAAACCTCACCTATAGCGCACCATGGAGGACAAGTGAAGTATGCATTATTATCATGGTTGAAATGAATTTAGATTAGCCCAGAGGCTGAGCTTGGATGTTAGTGTTACAAAAGGGTTCCACCTGGAGAAGGCAATGAGGAAAATGAGCAGAGTAGAAAACCTTTCTGAACCAAAACAGGGTTAGGGTTTCATAAGATGATTGTAACTGTTGGATGAATTCATTTCATTATAACCATCTAGATTTTCCCAATAATCACCTGCCACCCATGTAACTAATGTCATCATTGCAAAATTCTATTACTGGGACAATATCCTGAGAGCAATAGGGAAGGTGGCCTCATAGTATCATATGGATGTGAAAGAAATCATATGATACAATGTCTAGGAGTACATTTAGGCCCACTCACACAATATATGATAAAAAACATGCAAATAAGTACATAATTTATAAGAGGTGTAAGATTATATGGTATCAAGTCATATAACACACATCCAAATTATATAATATCATGACTTTGGAAAATGACAGGGTATAAAAATGGTGTAGGAGTGATGAAGGAATTCACATATAACCATTTGTTTCCATAAGTGACAAATGGAATGATATACATATTTTAGAACATGTGAATAGATGTTGAAATTATTTGATACCTTGCACTTGGAGTAGGAGTATGAAAGATACCATTTTCCTTTCAAGGGTTTACCATAGAACAACTAGATTTATTTATGTACACTATACATAGATATATAAAGGGAATAAATATTACTTGGATGTACAGTTGTGACATCTATTCTAGACTACATGGACAGAAGAATGTAAAATAATTTGAGGGGAATTAGATTTAATAGCGCAGCCTAGTTGTCTCTCGATGTAAATTTTTCTTCTACTCGAATGTCCTCTACCATGAACTACAACTTCACATACAACAGGCCAAGATGACATTACAATCCAAATAGACACCAAGGTTTGACATGTCCTCTTATAGGTTGGATGGTATCTTGGCCAGTTATGAGTTCACTGGGATGAAGTGGAACTAGGCCCCTAAGGATAAGTTATGTATCTAATTCCACTACACATTCTTATCATAAGTTATTTTTGGAGGAGTTTATGATAATTTGGGTCATCATTTTTTTTGTAGTTTTCTCCATGGTGATACTTGAGATAGAACCTCCTTGCACGATAAATTAGGTCAAGGAAGGAATTTATGGGATTTCATATTAGTTTTCTTCACTACAAGTGATGGCCTGGGTGCAGGCGATATGGATAACCTTTCAAATCTGGCAGCGATTTCTTCAATATCAGGGCCAATGTCTCTTTCTCCTTATTTATGCATATCAGTCATTAAACTGACAACTTCATGGATTTCTCCTCTGTTGGTCACTTTAATTGTTTCCACAATTCAAGCTCCACATAAATTGTCAACCCGAGGAAGTCTTTTTATTTCAAAGGTAGTCACGCACTGGATATGCTCAATTTCAAAAGCAGAAACAATGTTGTAGTAAAAGAAAGAACACACAGTTATTAATCTCACCAATCTACTAATTCACACTCTATTTAATCAAAGCTGAAGTCAATTAAGTTATAACGGAGATAATCCCTCTATTGCAGTTACAATTCAAATAAAGGAAGATCAATCTACAAGGAAAGAAATCAATCAACCACAGCAGGAACAGGACCCTATTCCTTAGTGAGGAACTTCAACACCTAATGCCTGACACTTAATCACACTGTGAACTCAAGGGATCAAGACCCTATTCCTATGAGAAGGAACCTTCAACACCTGTTCCCTTGTTTCTAATCACACTGCAGACAAAGGGAAGCAATTAATGGGAGCAGGACCCTATTCCTGTATGCAGGAATCTTCAGCACCTGTCTCCCAAGATCATTCATTCATGCAATCAAACAGAAACGGATGTCTCAACTTCTAAGGGTGAAAGCATTCAATACATGCAGTGCTAAGGAAACAGAGTATTACTCAAGCTGTGTAACCAGTGTCTAACAACAGAATTAAAATGAAGTGCAAACATATAAAGAATTAAACAATCTACAAGAACCAATGGGCAAATCTTGTGAGGAAGGCGGGCCCTTTCCCTCTCACAAGATTCCCCGGGGGAAAGAATTAAATTGGAACGATCAAAAGAGAAATTTATTCATCTGTCAAAGTCACTAATACATTACAAATGGAGACTAGCTCCAGTTCTCACACAGTATTCTCCTGTAGCTTTCACAATGACCCCACTCTAATGATGATGTCTCCTCTTTTTAAAGAGGAGACATCATTTACAATTTACATGAGAGCGAATCCATATTATCTCAAATCTGTTCTTTTCCCAAAACAGGACTATTCGGTTCTTCATAAAAAGATACTGTTACAACAGAGACAACAAGAATGTTATCTTCAGGATGATCCAGGTAATCATGTCTTCGTACTGCTGCTACTATTCTTCAAAAATCTCTTCCAGAATCGCAAATTACGGCCAACAGAATTTGCATGCTTGACGGCTGTTTCAGCAACAGAGTCAGCTATTTCAGCAACTGAGTCCGCTGTTTCAG
This sequence comes from Pinus taeda, assembly GCA_000404065.3. Taxonomy (NCBI): domain Eukaryota; kingdom Viridiplantae; phylum Streptophyta; class Pinopsida; order Pinales; family Pinaceae; genus Pinus; species Pinus taeda. The sequence continues at coordinate 58,200 of APFE030195217.1, read as the reverse complement.
CAACTGAGTCCGCTGTTTCAGCAATGGCCGCATATACTTATCTGCAATCTTTGGACTTGTGTTAGCAACGATACACTCCAATTAATGATAAAATATAAGAGTATTGTGGAATTAAATGTAAAACAGATTAAACATATAATAAAGAAGAGGTTTTTGTATACCTTGGGAAAAAGTGGATGAAAATGATAATGGGATTCATGGTTATAGGGGTAAAGTGGTATCAAAATATATAGCAAAAATGATACATAGTGGGGTCCTAACATCCCCCCCAGCTAAAAATGTTGCATGTCCTCAGGCAACTCCTAGTCTGAATCAGAGTCTGAGTACTGGTACTGAGCATGCAAATTACTCAAGCAATAGCTGGAGAAGGTGGCATCTGTAGGAGCTCTGAATCCTTTGTTGTTCTGCAAGTGTTGCCATGCCAAGGCCTCATCTCTGTTGGTCAACTGGAAATTACACTGATATTATTCTGAAGGCAGCCATAGACTTGGAAAGTGGAAATGATATCCAATCCAGTTTACTCCACAATGTTGAATACAACGAATGTAATTGGAAACCCTGGATAATGCAGATTGAAGATTGTGAGGATTAAAAGGGTGATAGTCCTGTCTTTCTTTACATGACTGTTGCCAAAACATAACATTGGCGTTCATTGCAGCATTACCTTTTACTCTAATGTGCTGTTGACACTTCGAAAGTGTTGAAGCCTGTAATTGCTGCATGTACCTGTGCAATCCTGGCTTCTGTAAAAACTCATAATATTGGGCGATGAACAGGGCTGGCCTCAAGGGCTCTGGTCTGATCAACAGGAGTTTATTGTCCTCGTTGTGACTGCTTGCAGTGAACGCGGATTGCCAAGTGAGCTGGTTAGACAAAAATGAGACAAATGCCCTTATTTGTATATCTCCTGCAATTGGAATAAGATTGACTTCCCTATTCTCGGGCATAGCCTCGTTATGGAGGTAGAGTTCGCACAGCAAATGTTGATCACTCTCAGGGGCCTCGTTAAAAGTCTCAACAAAGTTTTCTGTAGTCATTAGCTCATATGGTCTGCCGTTTTTTTATTGCTTTTAATTGAAAATAAATGAATCATTCAGCAAGAAAGAGAGAATAATTTACAGAAGGTTTGCGTGTAGCCATCAATCTCTAGGCTAATGAAAACATCAGGGTTATCTTTTCCTTAGACTCCCTGGCTTCCTTTTTGTAATCCTTAAGCTGTTGCCTCATCTGAACCCATCTGTCCCAATTGGCATATACATGATTCTGCCATTGTAACTTGTGTTGGCATAACATTGTGTCTTGTTCTTCGGCATATTGCGTCTTCCATTTATTCATCTGTTCCAACTGATTCCATGGCACACTCTGTATCTTGGCATCAACAGTAGTGGGTTGGGACATTGTTTGAATGGCCACATCGATTAATTGTGGTGGTGCTTCTGTCTGAATGGCTACATTGACTGATTGTAATAGTGATTCTGTCTGAATGGCTACATTAACTGATTGTAGTGGTGATTTTGTCTGAATGGCTACATTGACTGATTGTAGTGGTGATTCTGTCTGAATAGCCGCATCAGCCTGTGAAGGGCGCAATATCTGAGGTTCAGTATGTTTTTCTTGGTTTATAGAGGGCCCTACTGGTTCTTGTGGAGCAGTGGGGCATTCCTCTTTTATTCCAGCTGATGTGGATGCCTCGGATAATTGAACTTCGATTAATTTGTAGCCTGCACCCTGGTAAATGTTGCCGCACTCCTGGCACATGTATTCCTTGCATGGCTCCTTATTTTGCATTGAGGCTGCGTATGCTTAGGTATGGAGGTTCAGTTCTTTCTCAAAAGCCTCTTGAGCCATGGTTAATTCCTTCTTGTATGCTTCTAATTCAACTTTGAGGAATTCATTTTCCTCAAGCAGAGATGTCATAGTATGCATACCCTGTACACTGGCTGACTCCGCTAGGGTAGTCTGTTGATGCACAGGCGTAGCTGGTTCTTGTGTTTCAGCTACTACGGATCTCCCACTATCATCATGCTTGGTGTAGTTTTGTACCTCAGTGGCTGGTTCTTGTGTTTCAGCCACTGGGTAAGTGGCAGGTTCTTGTGGAACAATCACTTTTTGAGCCATAAACAATGTCGTATTATCCCGGGGCACTAGTTCTTGTGTGGTAGTACCTCCAGGTGAGACGGGTTGGGGGATTTGGGATGGGGATAAGGGTTTTAATAAAATAGTGGCGGGGTCAGGGGAAACGAGGGTGGATTCTATTTCGACAGTTGTTCTCTTTTTTCTTTTTGGAAGGAAGGCGGTGAAATCACGGCTTTTCCTTCTCTTTGAAGGGCCAGGTTCTTCTCTAGGGGAAGGACTTTCGGATGAAGTAAGGACTTGAGATCTAGCCCTTGTCCTTGGTCTGGAGACTGAGCCAGTTGGGGTTTTCTTCCTTTTTCGAATGGGTGGGGATGGTGGTGTTAGAGAGTCATCACTAGGGACAGAAATAGTGGGGCCAGTTGACTCTGCTAAGTGGGGAGATTTCGCCGTTGGGTCAACTGGGGAATGTGGGGTATCGTCCTGCTGTCCTTCATGGGGAGTTTCCGGAGTGTGGTGAGAACTCTCGGGTTGTAGGGACGTTTGAACTTGCTGGGGAATTTCGGACAACTGGGGAATTTCGAATGGCTGGGGATCAGGAAGTGGGGCATGCAGAGGGGGGTTTTGCTGAGCAAGGCCCCTCTGTATTAACAGCTGGCATAAACGGTGGTGGGTGAGGGATAATAATGGGAATTTAGAGCGTCTACAATAATAGGACATGTTTTTAATACACCCAAGCATATAATAGGGGATATTTATCAGTTGTGCATTTCTCAAATGATTCATCAAAACAAAATCATGGTTGTACACTACCTGGTAGCGCCCTTCACATGTTAAATAGTGCTTGATGAACTCTGCCACTGATGGCCATGGTTGGGGAAGTGAATGCAGACTAACCCCGTGGCCTCTATGTTCCACTCGCTCCTTTGGACGAAGAAATTCTTGCTGGGCGTTGAGGATAACCTTTTTTCTACTGAACCAGCGAATCCCAGTAGCTGGCAACCCTGATACCTGAACTATGTCCTCCTCTGTAACTGAAATGCGCACCCCTTGGACGATTGAAAAATCATCTTGAAGGTTTTGCGCAAACTCTAAGACTTGTTCCTGGTCAAATTCACCCAATTTCTCAAAATATACTGTCCATCCTGCTTGTTGGAAAATCTGATATACTTCAAGGAACAATTGAAGAAGGCTTATGGAGCCGAGCTCATGTATGACAGCCGACCCTCCCATGGATATTGCTTTGAGTTATACACAGAGGCTTTGAACACCGTAAGGCAGACCCGAATCGCGCTAGTTGCCGCAACAGAGGCTGCAAGGTAAGGATGACGAGAATGGATATGACAAGGGACGGAGGATTGATTAATGCGGAGTTATCGTTCTTTTTTTGGAATTCCCCCCCTACGTACGGTGTAATAATGATTGGGCGTGTGAAGATCTGTTAGTCATTATGAATGAAATCCTCTCTTTAATATACTTTAACTGAATTACATTAAAACCTCATACCTTACATTTTTACCTTTTAATAATTCGAAGTGTCGATTGCTTCAAAATAGCTTTAATGTGCATGGAAGAATCTGTTAATTTCTCTGGGGTTTAGAACAGGAGTGTAATTGGATCTGGTCATTGCTGAATAATTTCTCACAGAAAAGATCTGAAGTATAATCATGGAGAACCAAAAAGCTTGTATAACGATGGAGAGAAATAATGTTTTAATGATAACCAGTTGCTGAAACTGGTGTTTTAGCAACGGGAGAAAAAATGAACGATACATTGCTGAAACAGGTGTTTCAGCAACGGGAAAAATGAACAATACGTTGCTGAAACAGGTGTTTCAGCAACGAGAAAAATCAGAGAAATGGTATAAATGACTTAGGTCCGTAACCAATGGGGAAAATGTTTGATAGGGGATAATTTCAGCAGTAGGGGATCGGAAACACTGACTAAAGAAAAATATTTCAGGGATGGTAGGAATGGGAATAATGGAATAATGGAAATAATGAAGGGATATTGATGGGAACAGCTTCTGTGTTTGAAACTTCAGATCTTCTTATGATGAATCTGTCCTCCTTAATGAGCCTTTTCCAGAATCTGCAAAATTCAATTGTAATATACCAATCCTTGACAGGGATTATTAGTACTACATATAATCTATTATTAGAAATATAGTGCAGAGAATTAAATGCTGTGAGGGGCAGAAGATTCCCCTAGAAAAAGATAATGAATATCAGTCATGCAAACAGTCTTAAAATCTTCTTTAGAAACAGGGCGTTGATATAAACGGAGCCTATGGCCATTGACTAGTAGAGGTGTTTTAGCATCATCAATTCTTAAAAGTCTTACCGTTCCATTTGGGAAAACATCATCTACTTCATATGGTCCAAGCCAGCGTGTACGAAGCTTACCCTGAAAGTTTTCAAACTGAGAGTCATACAGTAAGGCCCAATTACCTTTTTGAAAATGCTTGTGTTTGATGATTTTGTCATGCCATTCCATCCTTTGTTGCTGTATCATGATTGTTTGATGGATGGCATCAAATCTTTTTTCATCCAACTCCAAAAGCTGCTGCAACCTAGCTGTCTGCACATCAGTCAAATCAAGATTAACAGCTAAAGCAGTTCTTAGAGTTTTAATCTCAAATTCCACAGGAAAAACAGCATTTTTACCATAAACCAATTCATAGGGAGAAAAACCTGTAGTATTTCTCCAAGTAGTTCTGTAAGCCCATAATGCCTCAGGGAGCCTTTGGGACCAATCCTTCCGATTTTCCTTCACTGTCTTAGTTAGAATGGCCTCTAAAACTTTGTTTGTGCTTTCCACTTGCCCATTGGCCTGGGGGTGGTATGGTGTAGTCATTCTATGTTGAATATGATATTTGTGAAGGGTAGATTTAAAACCATGAGAATTGAATGAAGGTCCTCCATCAGTAACTAGCTCTCTAGGAATTCCAAATCTAGTGAAGATTTCTTCAAATAAGAAAGCTAGGATAGCCTCTTCATTGGCTCTAATAAGTGCTTTGGCCTCCACCCATTTAGTCATATAGTCTGTACAGACTAGTATATAAGTTCTTTGATTGGATGGAGGGTTAATGGGTCCTATGAAATCCAAGGCCCATCTTTCAAATGGTTCAAAAACTACCTGGGGGTTTAATGGCATTTGATCTCTATGATTGGGTTGACCCATTCTCTGGCAGCTGTCACAAGCGCTTACATATTTCTTTGCATCTTTAAATAATGAGGGCCAATAGTAACCCATCCTCAGAATTTTGTGTGTTGTTCTCTTATCAGCGAAATGCCCTCCACAAGGGCCATCATGACAAGCTTTCAATATGTCATACACTTCATCTTCTCTAATGCACCTTCGGATCTCCTGGTCAAGCCCAGTATAGAAAAGACACCCATTTATCCAGCCCTGGCACTTTGTTGAACAATTCTTCTCTTTTCTCTATATGACAGGTGTGATGGTAATTTTCCTGCAACCAAATAATTAGCAATATCTGCGTACCATGGAGAGTGAGCAGAAACTGCAAACAAATGCTCATCAGGAAAAGAATCATCTACTGGGATATCATTATCAGTTTTTAACCGTGAAAGGAAATCAGCCACCACATTTTCTTTACCAGGCCGATCTACAATTGTGATGTCAAATTCTTGCAATAATAATAGCCATCTGGTAACTCTAGCATTTGTGACAGAATTGTTCATTAAGTATTTAATAGCTGAATGATCAGTGTGCACAAAAGTAGAATAACCAGTAATATAGTGTCGGAATTTGTTAATGGCATAAACTACTGCAAGAAATTCTTTCTCGGTAACTGTATAGTTAAGCTCAGCAGGGGTCATATTCTTGCTGATAAAATATATAGCATAAGGAAGATGATTTTCCTCTTGTCCCAAAACAGCTCCGATTGTGATGTCTGAAGCATTAGAAGATATGTGAAACGGAAGATTCCAATCAGGCCCCCTCAAAATAGGAGAAGTAGACAACTGATGCTTGAGTTCTTCAAAAGCTTTCTGACAAGAATTAGTCCACTTAAATTCAGCATTTTTCATAAGCAAGACAAATAATGGGGAAGCTATTTTAGAGAAATCTTTAATAAATCTTCTGTAGTATCCAGCATGCCCTAGAAAGCTTCTCACATCAGTTTGAGTTTTAGGAACAGAAAGATTCTGAATGACCAATATTTTAGATGGATCTACCTGAATACCTTGAGATGAAATAAAATGTCCAAGCACTATTCCTTCGT
>APFE030195217.1:0-40758 GCA_000404065.3 Pinus taeda | reverse complement strand
GAATTTGCGTGCTTGACGGCTGTTTCAGCAACTGAGTCAGCTGTTTCAGCAACTGAGTCCGCTGTTTCAGCAACTGAGTCCACTGTTTCAGCAACGGCTGCATATACTTATCTGCAATCTTTGGACTTTTGTTAGCAACGATACACTCCAATTAATGATAAAATATAAGAGTATTGTGGAATTAAATGTAAAACAGATTAAACATATAATAAAGAAGAGGTTTTTGTATACCTTGGGAAAAAGTGGATGAAAATGATAATGGGATTCATGGTTATAGGGGTAAAGTGGTATCAAAATATATAGCAAAAATGATACATAGTGGGGTCCTAACATCCTCCGGCCCTACAACCCTTGTTAATTGATAAAAAGGACTCTACTGCTATCAGAGTCGTAACTCAAAACGAATTACCTTAGAACACTATCAGCAGCTTTAAAACACTATCGCGGGGTAATACCTTCCCCTTTCCCTTTTTCCTTCACAGAAATTGGCAATCGCTATCGGCATATTCCTAAAGTGTGAACACTTGGTTCGCTTTCAAGTTTTGATGTGATCGCCCTTGCGGACCTGACACCTCTATCCGCTCCTCCCTATAATGATTTCGGATCCAGAATATTGGGGTTCGAAGTTCTTATTGGCGCCTCTCCGGTTTGCGATGTGATGGTTTCCTCGGACCCGAGGGCTCCTTCTGCCTTCTATATAATATTTCAGTTCGAGAATGTTAGAGCTCCCACTGCGGCAGTCCTAAAGGTTTACACTCCACTTACACTTCTCCGATGCGATATTTAGATCAGACCCAATATGGCATACACAATTCTCAATGAAGTTTCAAATCCGGAACATTGTTCTAGTTAAGGAATTCTCTGTGGAAACAGAGTTATTCAAAGAACTCTTTAAAACAATATTCGGAAGCCTACACACGCTGATATAAGGAAAAAAATGATCCTCAGGCCTCAATCAAACATTGTCCAGGAAAATTAAGGCGAATTCATCCCTTTCTACTCACAGTAATCAAGCTATTTAAGACATGCATACAAATTTCAATTAACAGAAGGATCTTAATTCTGATAGACAGAGAGAAAGTTTTCAGGGAATAATGCTTCCGGCCCACTCCTCCTCCCTGAGAGTCTCGTTGCCTCTTTATTTATAAATAATTGATAGGCCTTCTCAGACCTTATCTGTTACAAAAGCATGCTTTACATAGAATGATTTAAAGTGTAAAGCTTTAGTATAGTTTATCTAAATCGATATAATTAGCATGTTTTATTCTCAATCCTACTCTATCTTAACCTAGGAAAACATGGAAATAGCTGGCTAAAGGACCCCACTCCCTTGCCTATAGATTTTTTTGGATTTTTGGAATATGTTTGAAGACTTTTTCCCTCTGAGTCACATGCTCCTGCATCAGACTCATGAGGACAAAATTCTTCATGGGCTCCTATCCATGACCTCGTCTACAGATTTTCCCAGTTTCTGTAGGACATCTTCTGTAACCCAAGTAGCTTCAACGGTTGGCTGTCCCTTCCATTTTACCAAATACTGGAAGTACTCTCGTCCCCTTGTCTTCTTATGCACCTTGTTGTCCAGAATTCTTTCTGGTTGTAAATTCTTTGTTGTGGGTAACTGTTTTACCTAGTTAATCTTTGGAGTCTCTTGATCCTGTGTTGTATCATCTGTAGTTTCATTCTCATACTTGTACAAGTCTGCAACATTAAAAATTGGTGATATTCCCACATCAGGTGGTAATTCAATCTCATAAGCATTTGCAGAGAATTTCCTCAGTATTCTGCATGGTCCAATTTTCTTGAATTTCAATTTATTATACTCCCTCTTTGGAAATCTCTCCTTTCTGAGATGTGCAAAAACCAAATCCCCAACTTCAAAGTTCACCTCTCTTCTCCTCATATCTACTCTGGTTTTGTACTTGATGTTGCTATCCTACAACTGTTGCTTCACTTGTTCATGTATTGCCTGCATTTCTGAAGCAAAGTCTTCACCTTCTGCACTTCTCATTTCTTCTTTTCCCAAATTCCTTAATTCATATATACCTCTTGGGTGCATCCCATAAACAATGTGGAATGGACTCTATCATGTGCTCCTATTCGGTGAGTCATTATATGCATACTCAACTTGTGCTAACACTTGATCCCATTGCTTTGGATGTTCTGTAGTATGTTTCCTCAAAAGATTGCCTAAACTTCTATTCACAACTTCAGTTTGTCCATCCGTTTGTGGATGATAGGTAGAACTGAAACTTAATTTAGTTCCCAGCTTCTTCCATAGTGTTCTCCAGAAATGTCCAACGAATTTTGAATCCCTATCTGAGACAATGGTTTTGGGCAACCCATGCAATCTTACAATCTTTTTAAAAAACAAATTAGCAATTTGATAAGCATCACTGGCTTTATAACATGGTATAAAGTGTGCCATTTTTGAAAATCTATCCACTACAACAAAAATTGAATCATAACCTCTTTGAGTCTTTGGTAAACCCAACACAAAATCCATACTTACCATATCCCAAGGCCTATCTGGAATTGGTAATGGGATATCCAAACCTGTGTTTTGGCTCCTTCCTATTGCATATTGGCAAACTTTACAATTTCTTACATACTTCTCCACCTTAGATTTCATTTTCGTCTAGAAATAAAATCTATTGAGCTATTCAAAAGTCTTCTCTACACCAAAATGTCCTGCAAGTCCTCCACTATGTTTCTCTTTGATTAAATTCTCTCTCATTGAACAGTCTGGTATGCACAGCTGATTTTTCTTAAATAACAGTCCATCTTGTAGGAAATAATCCAACCACTTGCTCCTATACGCCAAAACAGGATTTTTACAAGCCTCAAATGCCTCTTTAAAATCTGAATCGGTCTCATATAATTCCTTAAGAAAATCAAAACCCAACACTTGGATTTGACTCTCCTGAAGAAATACATTTCTCCTACTTAAGGCATCTGCAACTTTGTTTGACTGCCCAGTTATATGCTTCAACATAAAATGGAAACCTTTGAAGATATTCTACCCATTTAGCATGTTTCTGGCTGAGCTTTGGTTGTGGCATTATAAACTATAATGCATGGTTATCTGAATAAAGAATAAATTCTTTTGACATTAAATAATGCCTCCATTTCTTTAATGACTGCACAACTGCGTAGAACTCCTTATCATAAGAAGAATACTTCTTTTTTGAATCATTTAGCTTTTCACTAAAATAAGCTATTGGTCTATCTTCTTGGCTTAAAACTCCTCCAATTTCTTCTCCACTGGCACCACACTTTACTTGAAAAGGTTTGTTAAAATCAGGAAGGACCAAAACAGGCTTTTCAGTTATTTTCTTCTTTAACAACTGAAAATTTTTCTCTGCTTCAGCAGTCCATTTAAATGGTTGTTTTTCCTTCTTTATGGTCTCAATAATAGGTGTATTGATCTTAGTAAAATTCTTAATGAATTTTCTATAAAAACTAGCAAGACTGTGAAAACTCCTTCCCTCAAAAACACTCTTAGGTGAAGGCCACTCCATAATTTCCTTGATCTTCTCTGGATCCATCTTCAACCCTTCAGCAGAAATAACCGATCCCAATTACAATAGCTCCTCTTACATGAATGAACACTTCTTCAGATTCAACAATAGTTTTTCTTGTTGTAGCTTCCGTAAGACATAATTTGAATGCCTCACATGCTCCTCCTTGGACCTGCTATAGACTAATATGTTGTCCAAATATACTATTACAAACTTACCAATGAACTCTTTAAGAAATTCATTCATGAGTCTCATGAATGTACTTGGTGCATTTCACAACCCAAAAGGCATTACTCTCCATTCATATAGTCCCTCATTGGTCTTAAAAGCGGATTTCCACTCATCCCCTTCTCTTATCCTTATCTGATGATACCCACTTTTAAGATATAGTTTTGAAAAATATTTTGCTCCACTCAACCAATCCATTAAATCTTCAATTCTTGGTAATGGAAATCTGTACCTGATTGTGATTTTATTGATGGCTCTCGAATCTGTACACATTCTCCAACCTCCATCTTTCTTTGGGCTCAGTACTGTTGGCACTACACAAGGACTCAAGCTTTCTCTGATCAGCCCCTTGGCAAGCAATTCTTGTACCTGCTTTCTAACTTCTTCATTTTCTGTAGGAGTCATTCTGCAAGATGCTTTGTTAGGCAGACTTGCTCCAGGAATCAAATCTATATGATGACTGATTCTTCTGATGGGTGGTAACTGATTAGGCAAATCATCAACAATAATATCACAATATTTCTCCATCATTTCTTGAATTTCAATGGGTAAATCATAAACTTTAGTAGAGGTCACTATTACCTTGGGCTTGCAAATTATAGCAAAATTTACCTCATTTTCTTCAATCTACTTCAAGTATTCCTTTCCTCCAAGTAACAGATTTTTTGGATCAGTCTTCTGTCCCGGTACATCTTCTTCTTGCAGAGGCAACAACGTATGATTGACACCATCTTTTCCAAACTTGTAGTTGTTTCTTTTCCCATCATGTATGGCTCCTCTGTCATACCGCCAAGGTCTTCCAAGCAATCTGTGACACACATCCATGGGCGTCACATCACAAACAATTTTATCTTTATACTTGCCCACTTGAAATTCCACTTCACACCATTCATTTACTAACAATTGATGTCCCTTTTGCCACCATGACACTTTGTAAGGTGTTGGATGCTTCATTGTCTTCAGCCTCAATTTCTCCCCTACTTCTGTAGAGGCTAAATTTTCAGTGCTGCCACTATCAATGATCATTTGGCAACATGTCTCTTGAACATTACACACTTTCCTGAATAAGGTCTTCCTTTGTGGTGGTTCAGCCACCTCCGTTGCTGGCTCAAGTAGGACTTTATTAACTACCAAAGATTCTCCTCTTTTTGGTATATTTTCTTCTTCTGCTACTACTACCACCGGTGCTTCTCCCTCAACTGGAGCAACAATTTCATTCCTCTGATTTATTTCTACATTCTTTGGGCACTCAAAATCTCTGTGTCCCAGCTTGTTACATCTGTAACATCTTATTTCTCTACCTCTTCCTCTACCTCCTCTTCCTCTAGAAAAACTCCCTCTGCCTCTTGCATCACCTCTTGTGGGTGCATGCTAGGTTGAGCTACTGCTAGCTCTATCTTTAGGTGTTGTAGATCTTCCTCTACCACCTGGATTTCCCTTTCCTCAGAAAGTACCTCTCCCTCTGACAGACTACTTCCTCATGAATTTTTCTTCAGCTTTCAGTACTATATGATAAGCTTCCTTTACTGTTTTAGGAGACAGTAGACTTATCTCATCTTGAATGTCCATCCTGAGGCCATTCATATATCTAGCCACCTTCTCATTTGTATCTTCGGCTTCTCCAGCTCTTATGCTCACCTTATAGAACTCTTCTGTGTATTATTTTAGAACTCTTATAGAACTCTTATACAACTCTTATTCTCTTATGCTTACCTCTTAGCTTTTCCACCATCCTGCTCCAATTCTTGATTGGTTGCTTACCAAGTCTCTTCCTTTCTGCTTGCACACCATCCCACCAAATCGCTGCATGGCCTTTTAACTTGGTGACGACAAACTTCACTTTCTTCTCATCTTCCGTTTCTTCATAATTGAAGAATTTCTCCATGCCATTAATCCAGTCTATCAATTCTTCTGGATTCAGTCCTCCTTGGTATACCGATACCTCGGTCCTTGGCCTGGCTATGGATCTCAACACTAACTAAAAGAACCTCATCTCAGGAGTAATCTCTATAGCTTCCACCTCTATAGCTTCAACCTCGGGTTCGCTAACATCTCCATCATCTAAGTTTCTATCTGAGGTTAATGAATCTAATCTAGCTTGCATCTATTGCACCACTTCCATTATTTCAGCATTTGCAACAGGCCGTCCTCTTCCACCACGTCCTTGTCCTCTTCCAAATCTAAAAGCCATAGCGAATTTCCTTCTCCTTCTTCTGAGATTCAATCCAATGTCAGTTTGTGTCTCTGATACCACTAATGATGGCCTGGGTGCAGGCGATATGGATAACCTTTCAAATTTGGTAGTGATTTCTTCAATATTAGGGCCAATTTCTCTTTCTCCTTCTTTATGCGTATCAGTCATTAAACTGACAGCTTCATGGATTTCTACTCCGGCCCTACAACCCTTGTTAATTCATCAAACACGACTCTACTCCTATCAAAGCCGTAACTCAAAAAGAATTACCTTACAACACTATCAGTGGCTTTAAAACACTATCGCGGGGTAATACCTTCCCCTTTCCCTTTTTCCTTTACAGAAATCGGCAATCGCTAACGGTGTATTCCTAAAGTGTGAATAGTTGGTTCGCTTTCAAGTTGTGATGCGATCGCCCTTGCGGACCCGACACCTCTATCCGCTCCTCCCTATAACAATTTCGGATCCAGAATATTGGGGTTCGAAGTTCTTATCGGTGCCTCTATAGTTTGCTATGCGATGGTTTCATCGGACCCGACGGTTCCTTCTGTCTTCTATATAATATTTCAGCTCCAGAATGTCGGAGGTCACACTGCGGTAGTTTTAAAGGCTTTCACTCCACTTACACTTCTCCAATGCGATATTTGGATCCGACCCGATATGGCATACACAATTCTCAATGAAGTTTCAAATATGGAACAGTGTTTCGCTTAAGGAATTCTCTGTGGAAATAGAGTTATTCAAAGAACTCTGTAAAATAATATTTGGAAGCCTGCACATGCTGATATAAGGAAAAAAATGATCCTTGGGCTTCAATCAAGCACTGTCCAGGAAAATTAAGGTGAATTCATCACTTTCTACTCACAGTAATCAAGCTAGTTAACACATTCATACAAATTTCAATTAAAAGAAGGCTCTTAATTCTGATAGATAGAGAGAAAGTTTTAGGGAATAATGCTTTTGGCCCGCTCCTCCTCCCTGAGAGTCTCGTTGCCTCTTTATTTATAAATAATTGATAGGCCTTCTCAGACCTTATCTGTTACAAAGGCATGCTTTACATAGAATGGTTTAAAGCGTAAAGCTTTAGTATAGTTTATCTAACATCGATATAATTAGCATGTTTTATCTCAATCCTACTCTATCTTAACCTAGGAAAACATGGAAATAGCTGGCTAAAGGACCCCACTCCCTTGCCTGTAGATTTTTTTGGATTTTTGGAATATGTTTGAAGACTTTTTCCCTCTGAGTCAATTCTCTTGCATCAACAAGGCACATACGTCATATGCTTCGGGTGTTAGATAACCCCTCACCTTATTCCCAGGTATGTGACCAATAAGTTGGTATTGCAGGAGGTTACCTATCATTTGAACAACGTGTTATATACACAACTACAGAGGAGGAATAAGGCTACTTGTCTTTCATTTCCTTTATGGATTGGATTTTATGAGCTCAAGATCCTCAAGGAAACTAATGTTATGATTGAAGAACTTAACCACCTTCACTTTGGAATGATGAGTTTTCATAGATATGATGCTACGAATTTTTGGAGACAACATTGTGACAAAATACAATAAAAATACATGTATGAACCTATAACCATCCCAAAATATGAGAAAATAAAGAATTGGTGTAATGGATTGACAGAGAATCAGCCAGGAGATTATGCAAGTTTGTCTTAAGTTCCACAGGTATCAGATATACATATGGATGATGTTCAACATGAAGTAACTACCAAAGAAAAAACTACATCACTCAGAAATAGGCTAAAGCACAATCCATTGGAAGAGAGAAGTACAAAATTTAAATATAATCCAATGTTCAAAGGTTTAATTAGAGGGGGAGGAAATAAATTTAGAAATCGATAAATAACTAGAAGAGTACAAAAGAGAGGAGGTGTTCTTAGAGAAAGAGGAAGAAGAAAATAAGATGCAAGATTACTTAATATAGTAGAAAGAAGAAGAGGAAAGGAAAATAATGGAGGAAGAGGAACAACAAAAGTGGTTACAAGTAGAAGAAATGAGGAGAAAATAGGAGGAAGAAGTTGCACACATAATGGAGGAAGAGTAAATGACCCATGAAATGGAAGAAAAGTTGGGAGAGGATGTCATTGAACTAGTGCGACATTAATCTAGCTCTTAGTCAGACCCTCTTGTCAGTGTTGGCCACCTCCCATTCCTTAAAATGGGAATTTTTACTCGACCTGATGACAGGGTTACGTTTATTTCCATTTTTAGCTTCGATAATCTAAATAAGATGATTGTACAAGAAAGGAAAAGGTACTTTCCAAATGATCCAACTCATCTAGTCTCCATATCCATAGAGAAGGTAATGGCTTCTAGTAGGGGAGACATCCTGGAGTAGTCATGGAGGTGAATGTGGCTTTCATGTTACCAGAAAAAAAATAAATACAAGTATCTTATGAGTGAGAATGCATGATTGGGAAAGAAGCTAGCTTCCACAAAACAATAACTTGATCATATTTTTGTACAGAACCAATGGTTGTCCTCTACTAATTTCAGCACAATCTAGCAATGGTTAGCTATAATTGAAGAATTAATGTTGATGGAAGATACCTTGAAGAAAGTGTACAATGATATGATTCTATGGTGTGAGGCTGATGCACCCCTATTCTAAATTGAGAAGAAATGTCAAGACATCCTGAAGCTTCTAAATGTTACAAGTAGAGTTATATATTTGATGCAAGATTCAGGCATCAAGTATCGTAATGTTCCTAATATGTTAGTCAAGAAAGAAAGGATAGGAGGTGAGGTGGATAAAGCACAGTTAAGACTTCATACTCAAAATTACACCCACCGTAGTGAACAAGAAACCAACACCATGGTTTTTTATGTTTGACTACATAATGTTTTAGAGTTTGTGTGATATTTGATGCAAGATTCAGGCATCAAGTATCGTAATGTTCCTAATATGTTAGTCAAGAAAGAAAGGATAGGAGGTGAGGTGGATAAAGCACAGTTAAGACTTCATACTCAAAATTACACCCACCGTAGTGAACAAGAAACCAACACCATGGTTTTTTATGTTTGACTACATAATGTTTTAGAGTTTGTGTGAGAGAAACATAACATACCCTTTTTGAGCCTCATGTAGAAATAAGAGCCAAGGAATTCATCACACGAGAGATAAAGTAGTTTATTTAAAAAATAAACAAGACTATGACATTACCAAGAACATTATTCTAAAGAAAATTAAAGTTCACATGAAAATATCCTGGTTGTGCAATAGCATACAGTCAAGATGCAAATCCATATAATTAGATTCTTTTGAGGTGAATATGTGATATGGTGTACACCAAGAAATCAAATTTAAAGTTATCAAAATAATTTTCAAAGCATGACACTCCTACATCGCAAATGAATTCCATGTTCAAGCTATTGATTTCTCCTTTTCCCCGTGAGGAGTTTTGTCTTATTATAGTTTTGTCTTATATAGCCACCACTTCAATGTAGATTTTTATTTTATTGTAAAAGAAGTCAAAGAGACACCTATGGAATGTGAAGAGTCACATAGAAGTCTAAAGGTTGTGGAAGTGAAATATTCCTGAGGAAGCTCAAAGGTCATTAGCATTTTTTATAAAGAAGACCTCATAACTCAAGGAAAGGGCTTGGAATTTTAGAGATTTGGCCTTGGCTTATCTAGTTGTGCATAAGCGAGAATATCATTCTTTTGGACAAGCAAGTTATAGCTTCAGTTGCAATATTGAATCTCATGTTCCATGATTATAACAATGTACATGGGTCTTTCATTAATTATCAGAAATCCTTGAAGCCAACACTATTTCATGCATGTATTGTAAATAGTGTAATATTATTCATTAGATGATTATGGTATATGTCATGTTATGCATACTAAATATAATGAAATATCTCATTTCCTTAGTTATAAATCCTGTTGAATGCATGTTGTTATGTGTTTAGACGATGATTGTTATCATGTGAACTAATTTTAAGGTTAACGAACAAATCCCCTCAATTTCTATTACACACCTCTCTTACAATAGTACTAATAATTTTCTATTAGAGGCCCATCACTTATCTATCTTGCGTGGATGCTCCATTTACACCTTACACTTGGTGTCACACAAAGCTTATATACTTTCTAATGCAAATCTATGTCAATGATATATTTTGTATGTTTTTCAACCAAGGTATTCCGTTCAAACCATTTGCAATGGTGGTCAAATCCTATATCTAGGCGGGGATCCTAGACCAAATAGGTTGAGGTCTAATTGGGAATTCACATTGTGGATACTACCTTTATGTTTTCAGCATACAACACCATTAACACCTCACCAATTGGAATATGCATGATAAGCTATATCATAGTGTTTAAATACACATATATAAAGAAGAATAAATAAAAAAGGCATTTGATTTCATGTTACTAAGATTTTGTTTTCTACATCAATTTCAAAATACTACCAAATTTAATGTACTAGAAATGTGAATAAAACTATGCTTTATTGCATTGCTTGCAAGAAGGACTCTCAATTCCTTTGTCTTCATTAGTTAAAATAGATCATACATGCAAGTTATATTACTAAAATATAGTGTATTCTGAGGGGGGTTAAACTAGAAAGAGCACTACTTTCACTACGAAAAATTTCGTATGACCAATAATGTGCAGACAAAACAAATGTTCTTGAAATATTGACCAACTTTGACACGCATGGCACATTTACAATAAACCATCCAAATATAGTTATATGTACATAATGATGGGTTTCTTTGTTTACATTGTCAAGAAATCTCGTAATGACATAATTCTCATTCATTTCATTTCCAAGCACCTTAATATTGCCTCAAAGTTTCTTATTCAGGAATTGTTCTTTTTTTTGTTGAACTACTCTTTCATTTTGCTTGATATTTCGGATTTGATTTCACATTATCAATCAATAAAATGTACTCACAGTAATAAGATTAGACTGAACCAATGAATATTCCACGCATTTATTATGTATAGTTTCGTTGCCAATGGCTATCTCTTACTTTACACAAGTAATTTTAGATCCTAGATGTCAATTCCCGACTTGGACTCCTTCTTTCCTTTTTCTCATTATCCAAATATCAAATGAACTAGGTTCACTGAAATAACGAAATTAGGTAATAGTTTATAACTTCTTATGGTTTATGTCAATTTTCATTAAGGTAAAATCTAGTATTGGAAAAGTATTATTGGCTTTTCGTGCACAACAAAATCTGCAATTGTAAATTCTTCAATAGTCTAGCAGAATTTTTACAATCCATAAAACTTTCATGATCATCGCATTGTCAAAAACCAATGTTTCCATGAACATAACCAAAATATAATGAAGGAATAGCACTATCCATTTCCATCTTGTGTTTTCATAGAGGCACAACATAATGAAAATATGTCTCAAACTATTTAGTCAAGAAATAGCCTTCAAAATAAATTGAATATGGCATCGAAGAAATGGAATCAGGTCCACTCACATAGTTGTAACTTCGCATGCAACCTAATATATAATACGTAAACTAAAGTTAATCCACATATCCTACATTTATGACTAATTCTTCTAATTAATGAAATGTAGATACAAACTACAGATTACCAACACTAGCACTACCAACATCTCTAACCAAAACTGATCATTGAAAAGCATTATCCATTCTTCAATGGATGAAGCATTTCATGGATAATGGAAGTGTGCATCAATTTTCTCAACATATATTAGTATGACTACTCAACATTAATTTACTATCTAATGCTAAGTGCAATTTCCAAGTTTTTACATCTTTGTAAACATTATTGTCCTGAAAACATTTTTTCATATAACAAAATTATCCTTTCTTACATGCTATTGTTCTAGATACTTATGAAAGTTTATATGTTTTTTATTATCATTACAATAATTATGTAATAAAATATGTTATAAATACTAATGTTATAATTCACAAATAACAAGTATAATATGTGATATTAAATCTCATAAATGAAAATTTATATTGTATATTAGTAACAAAGTGATTGTGCGTGATTCTATGGTAGCTTTGATCTTCTCCTCAGTTAGGCTCTTCACTCATGCATGTGTTTTGAGAAGCAAATCTAAAAAATCCTTTAATAGAGAACTGTACAATGAGAGTTAGAAAGCTTACTCCTCATAGTTTATATGTTATTGTATATCATTACAATAATTACGTAGTAAAATTTGTTCTTAATACTAATGTTATACTACACAAATGACGAGTATAATATGTGATATTAAATTTGACAAATGAAAATTCATATTGTACAAAGTTATTGTGCAGGATTGTCATTTATCTTTCAACTTTTCTCTAGTCATACTTTGCACGCACGCATTTGTTTCGAGAAAATTTTTAGAAAAGCCTTTAGTGCAGAATGGAGAGGATGACACAATGAAAGATGAAAATCTTCCTTTGTACAACGGACTCCTTCTGTATTTCCACACATCTTCCTAATGTAGGAAGATAACCATAAACAAAGATTGTGCTCAATGGTCCAATTCTCTCTACACTATGCAGAACCTTTACTCATTTGACTAATGATATTTGTGAATGCAGACACATGAATTATTTATAAATGAAATATTGCGAAGATAAAATGTGGATTATTTAATACTAAAATATTAGCAATAAAAACCTTATTTATAATTTAAATATTATTACTAATATTGTATAGTTTCACCACTTGCCTCAATTTTATTGCAAAAAAACAAATATGGATTATTTATTACTAAAATATTAGCAATAAAATCCTTCAAATTCCTGATATTTGCATAATGAATCCTTCCAAGCTTCCTAGACATAATGACCTTTGTTGACACTTCTGCACATGTGCATAAATTCATAAATATAACCATAAACAATCCTTCCTCATCAAATAATTGTAACGAGAACCATAACCTTCAAAAAATATAACCATAATTATATTTGAATATATGCAAGAAAAAAAAGAAATATTGAACATTTTCCAAAAACATTGGTTAAAATTGCAAAAAACAAAGTGAAATAATTTTCAATTAATGCAACTTGACCTTGAAACAAAACTAATTGCTTCCAACATTTTGTACGTTAACTATTATCAATACAATAATAATTATGTAACAAAATGTGTTATAAACAATAATGTTATACTACATAAATAAAAAAATACAATATGCAATATTAAATTCGATAAATGGAATTGATATTGTATACTGGCGATGAAGTGATTATGCAACTTTCTATATTAGCTATGATTTTTTTCGCACTGTCTCCGCACTCACGCACGCATTTGGAGAAAAATATACAAAATCCTTTAGTGTGGAGTGGACCGATGGACACATTAAAAGCTTCAAAGCTTCCTCTACAGAATGAAAGTCCACTGCACTTCTGCACATATGCCAATTGCAGCAAAATAATCATAAACAAAAATTGTGCTCTATGATCTAAGCATTGACATTGTTGCAGGTTGTTTGCATTCTAGAACAATTAAACCTTTATTCAATTGGCTAGTGACATTTGAGAATACAAAGATTCACATTATTTATAACTAAAAGATTGGGAACATATATGGATTATTTAATACTGAAATATTAGCAATAAAAACATTGTTGATATTTAAAACACTACCAATAATATGCTCTAGGTGCATCTCTTGTCTCAAACTTATTGTAAATATGGGGCTCCTATGCATAAAAGAGGGTGCTATGACACTGACATTACTCTAGTCAATGATGCAGAAATTGATCTATTTCTAGGTTCTTTGCACGAGCTTGTGCGAAAGTGTGTATATTGCTACAATATTAGCAATAAAACCATTTAGTGCATTTTACAATACAATACAAAAATATTTTTACAATAATTACTCTAAATCATGATAGCACTAATATCAACATGTTTATTTGTACACTTTGTTTACATGTAGGATTAATAAAATCTACAAGTAAAATTTATTTTTCTATTATAAAGATCGTGGAATTATCACAGTTGAACTTACTTCCACAAAATAATATTCCTCTTGCA
The DNA here is from genome assembly GCA_000404065.3 of Pinus taeda. Lineage (NCBI taxonomy): Eukaryota > Viridiplantae > Streptophyta > Pinopsida > Pinales > Pinaceae > Pinus > Pinus taeda. Next base: position 26,809 of record APFE030195217.1, on the reverse strand, counting down.
TTACATGCTTGCATGAAACCCAAAATGGAATTTTGAGTGAGAGGACATTAATTTACTTAAATGCCATATTCATATGAACCAAAGGAAACAAAAAATTAAAATTAACTAAAGTAAGAGCATCTAGTGCACCTTTATAACTTTACGCACATATATCTAAAGAAAATTTTATAATAAAATAATAATTACATTTACAATAACTACTCCAAACCATAAATGAACTCATAACAATGGGTTTATTTGTACAGTTTGTTTTACATGTACGATATAAAATTGCAACACCTAAACATTACTTTTTTATTTTAAAGATCACAGACTTATATTTTTTTGCAATTGTCAGCTTTGAAAGGATTGTTATGAAGAAATAAATCCAATGTGCGGAGGTCTGCACAATGAGCTGAACTTCCATGCATTGAAATTCCTTTCAATCAACAATATTCTTTCCCCACTAGTTCCTTGCAGAAAACTCAAAATGAAATTTTGCATGAGAGAGAATTACTTTATTTTAAAGCCATATCAATATAAACTAAATGAAACCAAAAATTAAAATTAACTAAAGTAAAATTATCTAATAAACCTTTATAACTTTATGCATGTTTCTCTAAAGAACATATTACTATACAATAATAATTACTGTAAACCATCATAGCACCAATATCAACACATTTATTTGTATACCTTGTTTTACATGTAGGATTAATAAAATTTGCAGGAAGTAAAAGTTATTTTTCTATTATAAAACTCATGGACATATGTTTTTTTGCAACCATCAAAGGTAGTTCAATGTGTAGAGGTTTGGACAATGAATTAAATTTATGCATATTGAACTTCATTGCGTAGTACTTATTTGCATGAAACTCAAAATGAAATTTTGGGCAAGAGATGATTTTTTTATTTAAATTTCATATTCACATGAATGAAACGAAACAAAACATTAAAATTAACTAAAGCAAAAGTGTCTAATGAATTATAAATTGTAGAATATCATGTAGAAGAAATTTCAAAAGACTAGGTAGCTTGATCCTGATGGTGCCAAAGCGCGATGGCTTGAGGTTTGACTTTTCTGCAAAGTATACTACCCCATTAAATTTTTTAGTGAATTCTTCAAAGAAATATCTTTTGAGATTCATGTGGAAAGCTTCTCCTAAATCAAGCAATCAAGCATATTTATGTGAAGGATTAAATAAGTCTTCAGTTACTCTAATGTTGCAATGTGCCACAAAATAATGAGGAGGCTCAAGTGATTTCCATTTCCCTTTGTTAGTTGTTTTACCATTTCCTTCATTTCTTTCCTTCGGAATTTTGTCCCAAGTAAACTTACAATTGGAAGAATCATGTCCATCTCTATTTCATTGTACACAATCAACATCACACCTTTCTCCTATGAAATTCTACCCCTGTACTTCTAAAATTATTTCCTACTCTTCCTGTTTGGCTAGCTCTTCCTCTAGAATAATCTTGTGCATGATTCTTCTCCTTTTGTGCAAGGCACAAATCCACTTCAGAAGACTAAGGAGTTGTCATCTTTCCAAAGGCCTTCTCTCTTTCAACACTTTTTTCTCTATGGAATCAAAGGTAATGTCCTTAAGGTTACCACTTGCTTGCAATGACTCAAGATAATGTGAATAGGTGGTATATAGTTCCTTGAGATAAGTTGTGAGAGGAATAACTATTTCAACATCAGTACCTTTTATTTAATGCACAATCAATCTTGATTTTGATTCTAAGGCAAGACGATCATAATTTTTCAACTCAAGGCTGAACAACTTAATCATCAATTCAAAAATTTTAAGTTATGAGTGTGAGCCATGCAATTCCTTCGACCTTTTTAAAGCTTCAAAGGCATTTGAAAATGGAAAAATGCGTGGACTCACCTCTCAATTTGTTGATGGTGCAATCAAGGCATAGGCTTGGTTGTTCTTGTTTTCTCAAATGGTAAGCTCCTTACCTGAAGCAACCTTTTCCCATGGATTATCTCATTCTCCTTCACAAATTCATCTCCACCACTCATTGAAAATAAAGGTTGTTTTATTTTCCAAGACCACTCATGGTAGTTATCTTTTCATGTGAAAACTACTCCCATTATTGATACGTAAATACATCACCAAATAAAGAATTATCTACTTTCGATTTCTAATACAACCACAATCTTTCTTGATATATTCTATTTATGTGGGGAATATTCACTATATATAAATACTTTAATTTAACATATATTCCTCCACTCATAAATATATTATATTGTGGTTCCAACATATAAACCATATAATATATAACCAAAAGAAATATCAACTAATTTCATGTCTCAAAAATACCACCATCCAAAATTATCATTACATTGTCATTATATACCACCATACAAAAAAATTTAACGAACTTTAATACAACCATTGTTTTCAAGGGAACTTAATGTGCTTCATAATATACATCACCATATATTAAGGTATGTATCAGAATGCATTTCATAACATAAACATATACTTAATAAGAGGTGAACTTAAGGCTTTACGTAATGCACTTCAAGTCATGGCCTTAACATCTAAAAGAGAGGTCATCGCACCATACCACATATACCACTCACAGTCAAAACATATTTGTCCTTTGTATTCAATGTCATGCCTGATTTTCAAAATGAGTTCACACAGATTAATAGTCATCAACAAATGCTTAACATAGTGAAAAACGTTTAACTCACAAGTAGGAAAGCATGACCAATATCGCCAACTCTGATATTATATACAACAACACAAACTCTGATATTATATACTGCAATGCCAACTCTGGTATTTAGCTTGATAGGCCTTCCTTTTGAGTCAGTTTAGTTGTCAACACTTTCATTCTCTTATTGACATCCGTACATAGGTTTCCATTTGACATGTGTGCGCATCTGTACACAAAGAGATTTTCGTTTCACATGTGTGTGCATCTATACAAGGATTTCCATTTGACATATGTGTGCACCGCCGAACTTCCAAAAGAGTCAGTTTGAATTATGTATAGAATGTATGGTTTGATAATGAATTGTGCTCTAGCTATGATGCAAAATGTTTCAAGTCCGAGAACCGTAAAACTGAACTACGAGAAGGCTCCTCCTCCTTAACAATATCCCCCACATTCTGTAGATTATTATCTGAGGCTGTGACTTAGTGCCTGGAAAGTCCACTATATATTCAAATTTTAGCTTGTAGAGTTACTATGGAACTCTCATTGACTTCATGCTAACAGATTCAAAATAATTGATTCATGTAGAGTATTCCAAGCCAGAAGAAACCCAGGGTGCTTTGTCATTAAATAATATGGACGTTGGTGGGCAACGTTTAAATGTTGAGATGAAAAAAGTAGTGCCTCCAAAGATGGTAACATCTACTTCTAATGCAAGTAGAAATACTACTCAAACAGGCTCTTTAGCAGTGATGATGCAGCAAGTAGTTTCCATGCAACAATTGCAGTTTCAGCAAGCATTGATGATGCAATAGGAATTGGCATCACAACAAGCTGCTAGTAGGGTAGCAACAGTAAAATCTGCTACTTAGGCAGCTACTCTCCAAGCTGCAAAAATAAGCCAAAGGCTCAAAGGAGAATTTGTTAACAAAGAGGAGAAGGAACCTAGGAAAATGAGAAGACATGTTTTTACTCTTATGTTTCTTTATTTCACTTTGGTCTACACTTGTGTTGTTTATGATGTTCTTCTTAAAATAATTAGTAACTTTTAACTTTTATTTGCGTTCCTTCACTTTGGCTTATGCTTCATGTTTTTTTCATGCCATTATTTCTAGAATATATAGTAACTTATTTTGAATATCTGGTTTTTCAAGTCAAGGTCCAAATCAAGGTCCCCTGTTAGACATCATCAATATATTTGTCATTTTTCATTAAATTGTCATGTCTAAAATATTGATCTTCTTCAACTGTCTTCTGTAGCATTTCTTATGAAAAACACAAAAAATCAAGTGATATATTTAGAAGTATTCAAGTGAAATGCAACAGTCATGTTTCTAAATGTTCAATTCACACATTAGCGGTGTTTTCTTTCTTTCAGTTGAAAATGTTTCACTTGCTTTCTTCCATCTTTTATGCAACAAACAACTAGCATTTTTGTAAAGTTACTAGACTTTATTTGGCTTGGGGCATTTTTTGGTTCACTAGTTAAACTTGACTTAAAACTCGGCAAAGATTTTCCAATCAACCTGGAAATGGCTTGACACATAGAAAACTACAAAAATTATAGATTTTCATGAAAAAATAACTTTTTTCTTTCAATTTAGAATTTATTAGCCCCCAGTTGAATCAAACTGGTGAAATGGGTAGGTCAAATGGGTTGTCTAGGTCATCCCAGTCAAACTTGGGTTTGGGTGGTTCGGAACTGACCTGTCCTGGTTTGGGTGGTAGTTTGGGTAGAAGTGCGAGTTCCATGTTGACCTAGCAGGGTCTGGTAACTATAAATCATGTATAAAGATTTATCCGATAATGTTAAAGTTTTAAACACATCTTTAGTTACACTTTTAGAATTCAATCATTGTATAGTGCATGGAAAAAAGATTATTTTTTCTATCTATAGTTTTCCTTAACACAACCTTATTGTTTTGTTTCGATGGCCCAATATCTACCAATTATTATGTTTATGCTTGAATTCTATTTATTAGTGGAGTTACAGTGTGTAGGTTTGCTAAGTGTTTGATCTTCACTTTTTGTGTTTATTATATCCTTTATTATACTCATTCATCTCAAAACCAGTGGTTGTTGGCTTGGTATCAATTATAACAATATACTCGAAATTGCCTTGTACATTTGCAGTACATACCCTATTCAGAAGAGCTTGATGAGGCTGCCATCATGTCTGAGCAAAAAGCTCTATTTGCATGCTTCTTACTCTCCAAAAAAATGCCTCGCATATGGTGATTAACTAAAAGTATTTAGTTCAACTTCTTTCTTAGGTGTTTGCATGCAAAGTATGTTGAAGTCTTCATCAATAGATCTAACTCAAGCAAATGCTCAAATGAACTCTAAGCTTTATGCCTTCTATATATTTCAAAATTATAAAACTTTATTATGTTCAGTAGCACAAATCAAGCTTAGATTCTATGGTTGGTCTTTGCAACTTTGCATGCATTCATGTTGAATGTGACATCTTAATAGAAAAATTCTCTTGTGCAGTTGTCTAGTTCAACTCCTTCTGCTTGCATGCATGTGTGTATTCTAACCTTAAACATGCTCAAGCTAAGGCAGTGAGAAAATACACTTCAGTGATTAGATTGGAACTATATTTTTCTTTTCTTGTACATGCTTAAGCTACATATTTTTCTTTTCTTGCACAAGAGCATAGTATTTGTTTGCTTAATGCCTTATCTTCTTAACTTTTTTATGAACTTTGAAAATGCAAATTGGAATGGAATCATTTCCAGCCGTTCTTTTGAACATATTGTTTGTATGAGGCTCCACAATAACTTTTCTCCTATTACAACACATTTATAGTGAATGTTGAAGACAACTAGTTGCTATATCTACATACTATAAATATTTTGAAGATACTTTTACATGGTAACTTCATTTTGTATGCCTTTTCCTTCTGATCAGAGGCTTCGTTGCTTGACTTTTCTTATTTTGAAATTAGAGTATTTTGTTGGAAGAACAATGATTATAAATAGGTGTACTGATGAGTATAAATATACAATGAAGCCATCTATTCATATGATCAAAACATTCTGAAATGGTCTATTTGTCATTCCCAATATAGCAACTAACAAGAAAAATGTGTTGCCTGGTTAACTTGCTAGGATAAATGATCAATGGTTAATTGAAGCATGTTTGGCTAAGTCAAGACAACTGAATATTAATACTTAATGGTGATTTTTGTATTCAAGATTGTTTACTGATCACAGTCACATTTTGAGACATTGAAATCTCTTAAATCACAAATATATCTTTGAGCATTTTCCTTGGCAGCTGAAGAAACTAATTGTAGGCTGCAATGTCAGTCATATATTCTACCCTCCCAAGAATTCATCAATCTTGATCATCTTTACTAGTGGGGAGCCACTTTAAGCTACAATCTTGTGGTATTGGCCGAGTTCGTTTAAGTAGGCAAACTACAAAGTTTCCACACAATTGAGTATATTTGTTGTTGCATATTTAGTATTTAGATTTCATGTTAACCCCTTGGAGCAAGTGCCTACCCAGGAACTCACTTCTTTCCAAAACAAAAGAATTGTATCATTGTGTAAGTGAAAAATCTTTTTCTGATTGTTGTTATCCCAGAAGAAGAAATTTAGAATTGTTGATGCATATGCTTTAGTCAGATAACCCAGTGTGCTTGCTTGCATACACATAAATAATTTGTTTTAGGTGAACTCATGATAAGCAAGTTGATGCATTAAGTTGTGGCATCTTATTAGCTAATGAACTATTTATGTCAAGGCTACAAGGGTGCTATAAAATCATCCTTATCTATTTCTGTATGAGTATCTCTGCCATCCTTTTTTTATTGAACCTTGTGTAAGGTATGAGCTGATGTAAGTGACTAAACTAGTTTGTGGTTGCAAAAATTCTATATTAGTCTTTATAAAAATATAACTATTAGGCTATTTTTGGGATTTAAGTCTCAACAGTCTTGCCTATTTAAGGGTGCTCCTGACTGAGCAATAAACCCCTTTTTGTTAAATAGAAGGGTCTATGCTGATGCTTCATCTCTGCATAAACCTTGTTTGTATGGGTATACTAGTCTGAAAATGATTATAATGAGGGGTTACCTTTACTCAATGAAGGTTCGGATGTTTCACTTCTAGCTTCCTCTTCAGGAGGCATGCATTTATGGATGGATATACATGAATACTTTGCAAACTTGAAATGTTGGAGACTAAGCTTAAACAGATTTGAGATTCTTTCTTGCAATTATTTGGCACCAACATTTCTTTACTTCATCATTTTTTTTTCTTAATTTGGTGCTCTCGCAGTAGCTAGTTGCAGTGGCTAAGTTTTTGCTCTTATTATTTTTCTTGTATGCCAATTAAACAATTGTTTTATCCAAATGGCTCGTAGTGTACATGACTCACACCTAGTCATTCAAGTGTTTTTTCCATGCAAACTGAACAATTGTTCTGTTTATTTGAGAAGGAATAGAATAGCTTTTAAATATCCTAAGCACAAGCATTGAATAGCTTTTGAAAAATATGGTAATGTTACTAGGAAATATAATTAGTGTACCAAAACATTGAAAAGCAATCTAGAATGAAATTACAAAAACGTTCGTTGTAGCTTTCGAAAAATATCCTAATGTTACTAGGAAATATTAGTACCAAAACATTGGAAAGCAATCTAGGATGAAATTACTAGAATGGAATTGCAATGAAGTTTGTTTCAATTATACAACAACAGAGTTTCAGGGTGTGTGAACTTAGATAACAACGGAGTTTCAAGGTGTGTAAACTTTTATAATGAACAACATTTCTAAAAACAAGTGTGAACATTCATAATGAACAACATTTCTAAAAACAGCCACTGCAATCTCTATAATATAAGAGTTTTTAAAGTTTTAAAACAATTTTTTTTTTAATTAGTAATTATGATATATATAATTGAAAATAAGTAATCAGTAATTTTAAACCAAGTGTGAACTTTTATAATGAACAGAATTTCTAAAAACAACGACTCCAATCTCTATAATATAAGAGCTTTTAAAGTTTTAAAATGATTTTTTTTCTTAAATTAGTAATTATGATATATATAATTGAAAATAAGTAAGCAGTAATTTTAATGATATCAATAAAGATTATATATTATCATTTTGTGATGGAGTTTGATGAGGACAAACTGCAATCAAGATATACATTTAAAAATAATTGTAAATAAATTTTAATTAATTAAAAAAATATTAATTAATAATATAATAATATAATAAAATCATTTTAAATTAAATTTAAATAGTGACTTAATATTAAAATGATTTAAATGGTGGTTTCTAACCTTCCCTATTTTTAATATTTTGTTAAAAGTATATAAATTAGTAATTTTTAGTTTTATCCATATATATATACAACTTATTACATATAATAAACATTCATAAAACTAAAATATCATTTTTTATAATATCTATATAAAATTTAAATTTGACAATACAAATGGTATATGGCATACATATCTACAAATATTATCCTTAGACGATTTTTCCAATTTAAAAAATATATCGACCTCTCTTTCCACTTTTTGGAGCAATTGCTAATATATACTACAATGAAAACAAACCTGACACAACAACACCAAGCTCAAACATGTCAGCTGGAAAAGCCAAGCTCGTTCGCATGAGAACTCTCTTGGCTTATCAATAGTTGAATACTTACATTGAAACATTGGAATGAGAATCATGTGTGCCATCACCATAATGAACCGGGTAGGGCATCAACACACAACCAACATATATTCAACATCAAACTATCTACATTATGCATTAATAGTAGTATTATGCATTTGACATTGTTGACTCTCAGATTTATAACCCTTGCTAAACCACCGTTCATGTAATCAAGGTATATAATATATGGGACCTACATCAATTAATAATAACTTTAAATGTATATAATATATGGGACCTACATCAATTAATAATAACTTTAAATGTATATAATATATGGGACCTATATCAATTAATAATAACTTCAAATTTTAAGAACTGACTAAAAGGTATTAATGAGTTGATAGGTAGTTGCGGAAATTTTTTTAAGGAGAGAGTCAATTAATTAGCAGAGGCAATGATTATGACACATTATAATTAATAACCTTATTTTGATGGTTACAACTATTCATCATTGGCATGTAACGAAATGAATTAATCAAACTTTGATGGATATATACACTATTATCTTTAGCTCTCCCATAGTGAATAATTGAAATGAAGATAATATTACATAGTTCTGAATTTACACTTCTATTGATGCAACACAAGTTATCTTGTGTGTGTTAGCCTCCTATACCAATAGGTTTCATGTTTCATGATTGACTGGGGAAGTGCCAAATATGTTCATCCTTTTCATACTGCAAAGGTTCCATATTTTGAAGAAATTCATTATGTATAGGTGGTTGACTGTTGTCACAATTGATGATTAGCCACACAGCCTAATCATGGCTAGATCATGTTTGAATTTACTTGTCTTAGAATAGAGAATAAAGGTCTACACAAACAGTTTAAGCTTGGCAGGCAAGTAGTCAGGTAGAGAAGCAAAGGGTCTCAACAGCTTAATCTGAGCCCTGGAAGAAATAACAGCAGACTTAGATAGGAGGGTAGCTAAAAGAAAAGAGAAGAATCAGGGTTTGCTAGTTTAAATGCACCCAACGAAAATGAAGAGAAAATGTCAGGTATACTAGGTTGAGTAGGCAGTTTTGATGGTATAGAAGCATGGTTTGTGAGCAATTTGCTCCTTTGGAACAGGTTGCCATCTCATGAAATCATAAGGTACCATGGCAAGGTGGCTACAAAACAAATGGAGCATGACTAATTCCCCTCCCCGTTTTCCCAAGAAACACTTACTAACATTCCCCCCCAAACGGCAATGAGATTTACTCATTACCTTTAGTCCACTTCATCCCATAGCAAAACTAAGTGAAAAGATGTTTTACCTAGGCAAAACAAGCCACATTTCTTATGTAAAAAGTCTTTATTCCATCTTACCAAAGTTTCCTAAACTTCACCACTTGGCATCCTTTAATTCCCCCCTTGCTTAAGTTGTAACTCTATAAACTTAGCCTAAACAATACAAACACATCCCACATAATCATATTAACCTACTAACCTTCTTATATATCTCCTATGTATATTCCCCTCCGTTACTATGTATAAAAACATAAAAATCCCTAAAAATTCTAATATCCCGACCCTTGGCTAACTATAGCGATATTTTAAATTTTTCTAGGGAGTTATTAGTCCACCTAGGGCCAATAACAACCCTCCACATGCCCATCGGTACTTGTTTGGCCTCTGGCTAGATAAAATAGCCGAAATCTGCATTTTTCCCCCAAAAAACCCACTTTTCCAAAGTCCGAAATACACCAAAAAACCTTACAAATCACAAAAAAATTAAAGTGGGTCCCCATGTCGTGCCCCCGCAACTTACCATTCACCGTCGACCGTTGGATCGCGGCCCTCAGATCCGACGATGTGGAATCATATCACGATGCCCCCAGCATCCGAATGATATGTCCTAGGAAAATGGCGGTTTCGCCGCCGTACCAAGGGCACGCGTCGCTCACCCGCGTGTATCGCGACCCCCCCGCTCAATACCGCTACCACCGCAAAAGTGGTGCAATAAAACCGCTTACCACCCTCGCTCCCCGCCACTGATTGCATCCGATGACGTCACAACCACATCAGCTCCATGTCATCATTGCCACCTCAGTGCCAAATCATCCAACACGTCACCTTCCGTACACCCCGCTACACGACAAAAATTCTACATCATGATGACATCATCATAAAAAGTGCCAAAAAGCCCAAAAAGCCGATTTTTGTTAAAAAAACCGTAAAAACGTTTGTTTTTTACCATTTTCACTGTGTAACTTTGCTAAGCTTTTGCATGCAAACGATAACGAGTTCGCCTGCAAACTTTCAGTCTGCCACCTCAACCACCTTAGCTCGGCACCCCACTGTGACAATCATCTCCCAATCAGCCAGAAACTCCAGTGCACTGTGAAAAATATGTATTTACCATCATGTTGTGAAAACCCCTTTGAATTTCGATTTTTCGCTGTGAAAATTGTCTGAGCAGTCCTAAAAGCTTATCAAATTTCACTTTGCTGCTATGCATAACCCGTTGGGACCACTCATCCACCAAAGAACCTGCACATTGCATACCTCCCTACACAATTCACCCAGCTAGCCGAGAAAAGCAGGAATTCACCTAAGTCTTGCTTCTAAGCTCCCTGATTAACTTCCAGCTACAAAATTGCCCACTAAAACTATTTCTTTGCACGTATTTTGCTATACAAACTACCAATTCCACCCCACTCAGCAAAATCCCTCCAAATTTACCCAAGCTCAAGATCTGTTTTCTTAGTAATTACTAAAGAAAACACCTTGAAACCATTGCTACTCATCCCTTGCAAGACAAATCCTTCAAGCTTCACCCTTTTGCTTCAATTTCTGCCCACCAGAGTCAAAACAAGGCTCCAATTTGCAAAGTTCTCTGAAAAATGCCCCAGGGCCTCTATGTTTGCCCACTACTGCTGTAAAAATCCACATTTCACTCAAAAAACACCTGAGAACTTATAAACATGCTCCTGCCTCAATGTGGCCCTTCTCAATGCCCCACATAAAGAACTGGAGTGGTTACCCCTAGCTGACAATGATTTCTTGATTAATGATATAATGGGTAACACATCTTATCTCCAGGCCTTTTGTGAGATCAGGAATAGCCATAGAAACAAAACTGACATCATTGGGATTTGGGAGTCCAATATGCCCATGTACTACCTTCCTTGTGTAAATGTTTTTCGTGACCTCATTCACCAATGCCATGCAAATTATGAGCCCACTCAAAGGGCAGTGTTGTCTCCTTCTGGGACAATTCTATTTTATATCACCCCTCAATCAATAAATGAGATGCTTCATTTCAAACCAACTGAACCATTGACTCCTCTTTCCTTGGGATTTTTGCTTGACCAGGGTGCCAAATTGCCAAGTGAAGAGATAACCAAAATTTGCAAAACATTCATGAAACCCAATTTTCAACCACAAGAACCTCCACCATACCTGGACACTTGGTTCAATGAAGCAGGAAAGTTTATCATTGACATGATAGCCTACATCCTGGGATTCAAAACCAGTGAGTATGTAGATGAAACCACATTGGTCCTATTATCCATCTTTTCTCCAGGACAACCCCCTGCTATCAGGTATGACTATGCCACCTACATTGTTGATAAGATCCATGAACAGTTCATGATCATGGATAGAGAAAGAGTTTTTAAATACACATCATACATATACCATTTGTTCCTCTACTATCAGCCAGATAGTTTTCAAGTTCCCCTAAGAAAACTTGATGTCAAGGGAGAGCCAAGGTCTGTTATCTTCTGGACCCCTATCTTCCACCATGTCTACTATTCTCCTTACACTTATTGTGAATTTATTGATCTATGCATATATCCAACCACCTCTTTATTGATAACAAGTCCTCCAGACAGACTTTCTGGTGAAATGAAGAGAATTATACAGCTCTCCAAGATCTATACCATAGGTGACTGGTACTTTTACCAGAATCACACTGTGATTTGGATATATGGGTGTGAGCTAAGGCCCTATAAATTGATAAGATATGTGCCAATGTGCTTGTTTACCCTGGAATACTTTAGACAATTCATCCAGGTAGACGTAATCCATTTCATTAAAGCCAAGTAAAAGGTACAACTTAAAATAAGGAATCAACTGGGCCATTTCACCTTCAATCAGAGGAAAGCATGGCTAGAAGCTGATGAGATTTTAGGACAGAAACTCAGACTAAAATAGAGTTTCTATTGTGCACTTTACGACCCCAATCATTTTATAAGCTATAGGAAAGTCAAAAATAAGCTGCCAGCATATCCTCATTGTCAAATCCCTGAAATCCAGCAATATGCCAATCAACAAGAGTGGCTAGAGGGCACATTGTTTGAAGAGTTGACTGGAGAAGAGAAATTGGAAAGAGAAATGAAAGAGCTTGAGAAAACACTTGACCTCGACTCTTTTGGACAGGTAACTTTCAAGCTTCCCCAGCACATTGGAGGGGATACATCTTTTGCTGAGAGATCAGAGCAAGCAGCACAAAAGGCCAGCTCAGCAGCAACGGGCAAGGAAGTAATGGATGTAGAACAGTAGACCATGGTTGATCAGCCCTCTACGACACAAGAACAGGGTGAAGGGAAAGCTCCCCCAGCTCAAACCAAGGCATCTGAAGCCCCTGTTCTACAGACTCCTCAAAATGAGGAAAAAAGCAGAAAGAGAGACAGAGAAGAGGATGCCCCTGCCAGTGGACCATTAGAACAAACAGGAGATAAGAGGTAGAGGTTGAATCCATATTCATAATAGGAATTTGTGTAAGACACCACAAGCACCATGAGAGGGCAGGGAAGAACTAAGTAGCAAACATCTCCACTACCTGGCAGCTCAGCTAGCTCATTCTAGCAAGAGCTAGAGAGGCAACATAGCATGGAAGTTTCATCCACCAGGCCTTAAAGCAAACAAAGCTCAAACATAAAGAAAACTTTTACTGATATAAAAGCTAGAAATGATATAGTAAGAATGCAGCTTTATAATCAACTGATGAGGACAACACCTACTAATCAACAAAGGCTAACGTCTGCCTATGAGATTCAGGAAAAGAGAATGATCCTCATCCATTTCAAGCCCAAGAAATAGCAACCCCTGTTCGTTGCTGATTATATAAGAACTAATCTGGAATTTTTCTCCAAGGATATTCATCCAATTGACTAGATTGAGTTACATAAGCAAACTGGGGAGATGGTGTATGCCACCGTGGCAGATAAGGCATTGCTTGCTCACCAACTAAAAAATTCATTGCACAATACCTCTGCCCAATTAGAATTGGAGAAGGCTTCCTCCTTAGCTAAGGACAACATGATTAAGTCCTTAGAAGAAATCATCATCGATCTGGGTCATAACCCTAAGGATGCAAAGGGCATCAAGGCACTAATCAAGAAGAAGGAGGAGGACATTGCAACCCTTAAAAGGCAATCAAAGTTTCCAATTACAATGCACCCCAAAACTGCAGAAGTTGCACATCAAAAAAGGAAGAGGACATGGTAAGTTTGCTGATGAGAATGAATGAAAGATTGGCCGAAACAGAGCAAGCATTGGAGAAGGCCATTAAAGAGAAGCATGGAGAGTCGACCTCCCAACCACCTGAATCAGCTCCAACAAGTGCCATTGCTCCCCCCACAGGTACAACAGCAGTCCCTTCTACCATCCCGGCATCAACAATAGGTACAACAACTACAGATGCTATAGCAACACCAACAACAGAGCCAGAGACTAGCATGAAGATGGAAGAAATGATGAAAGCAGTGAAAGAGCTAGAGGCTCAAATGTTAGAGCTCAAAGAGACAAAATAAAAGTTAGCCAAATTGGAATTGAGCTATGACAAGTCAAAAATAACAGTAGCAGAAAAAACTAGAGAAGTAAAGACCCTGGAAAACAAGGTGAAATCATTGGAAAAGGATCTCACCTTACGAAAACCTCTAGCAGACATGAAGATGATTTTGTGGACCAAGATTGGCCAGTCCATTACTGACCAATGGAGGCCAATTTAGACAATCTATGAAGACATTGAATTAATAGAAACATCACAAGAGAAAATTCAAAGTGTCAGGGCATCATTAGGAAATATGCCTGAGCAGCCAATAGGCTCATCCATTTTTTGAATAACAATACTAAGGAACAGCTAGCAGCTTTAGAGATCACTGACAGGACAGGCACCATTTTGACAATAAAGAAGGTGCTAACCATGAGAAATTTTATACAGACATTGGAAAGGAAGTGTTAAGAGATGTAGATGGATATTGATGCCTTCACAGAGAAATTCAAAAACTTGTAGCAGAAAGGTTTACCCAGTTTACTAACAAGCAATCAAAAACTGTTATGACATCAACAGTATGCTCACAGGGTAAACATGTATGTAACAAATCAAATCACTGCATCATCCAGCAGTTCAGAGGACGCAGAATCTCCTTCCGGACAGAGCTTGTATGACAAATTGGGAGGATTATTTTTTATAGAACATGACATAAGTCATCTCTTTCAAGTCAAGCCTAACTTTTACAGGTATACTGAGGCTGATGAAATACTTGTAAATATACAAAGAGATCAGTTGCCCACAGAACACTAGTGGCAGAGTATGCTGGAAGTTTTGCCTAAGTAATTTGGATCTTGCTACCTTCTTACACTAGGTCAAATAGCAGGACACGTGGCAGATATCAAGAAAGGAGCTCAAGTGAGGATCAGGACACATTCAAGATGGATCAAGAGCAGGTGAAGAAATTAGGATAGCAACGCAAGAAGGAAAATCAAGGACATAACTACCAGCCGAATTCCTGGGTAAAAAGTCTAAAATATCTAGTCAAATAGAGCAGCCAGCACAGCCACAATAACTCGTACCTTTATTTTTGCATTCATTACTCTGACAGAGTAGGTAAAGTGAGTTATTGCTTCATATCTTATCCACAAGATATTTTTTAAATCTCTTTGTTATAAATACATCCCCAAGGAATGTATTTGGGGTTGGTGATTCTCCTATTAAATTGTGCTGTAACTTAGATATTTAGTAATACAAAGGGCATTGAAATGCATTGCTGCTGGATGTTCTGAATGTCGATGTGATGATTCTGGACTCTGCTACAAAATTCTTGTGTCTTTCTTTGGCTCAATAAGTTATTCTAATTGTGTTTTGTGTTTTCTGCATTTACAAATCTCATATATGTTTCATAATCTTAACAACAGGGAAAATGAATAGCCCAGAACTTGTTTAAATACACTTTGTGGTCAATTCCTGCTATTATTTATGTTTTCTTCACAATTAGCATAAATAGAAATTCTTAAATGCTTTTGTTTCTACTAATTCCTTCATTCTAAACATTGTCAAGAATTCTTCACTGCTCCTTGAAAATATTCAAGCACCTTCCATCTGCCACCATGATAAAGGATTCTTGACTTCCCTTTATCCCCTGGCCTACATCCCATCAATCACTAGCTTTCAATATTGTTCCAAATGGATTATCTTGCTCTGTAGTATTTCCTATCATCACAATAACACACTCAACAGTTCGTCTTCCTAGACTCCATTGCCCAATGGAATTAACTCTTTCAGACTTGCATCCTACCTCTGTTTGAAATCACCATCCAAACCCATTTAAAACAAACCTCTGCACATCATAGCTAGCATAAAAACTTCAAATAAACAAAGTTATATTATATAGAGAGAGCCCTCTCTGGATGCAGTTTGGCTAGAAATTGCATCTAAAAGATTGGTTAGTGGTTACCTCGGCTGTATTCCCTTTTCTCACAAGTTTTAGGGAACAACTTGAGTGATAACATCATTGGCGAGTCCACTAGGGACCGAATGAATGTTTATTACTACTGTCTAAATCTCTAAAGCTACTTCAGTCCAACTCCAGTTTAGCTTTAGATTCTAAGCAGTTGTCTCAAAGATTTGTTTGGCCATCCTTGTTTCAAACCTCTCTGAGGGAAGGCCCCAAAATTCTCCTACATTTTAGTAGCTTCCTTCAAGATATTGTCAAAATTTGTATCCTCCAAGAATTCCTAGAAAATACCAAAACATACTTAGAAGCTGGCTCCAAAGAAGAAAACTCGATACACAAGATCAAACCCAGACCCAAATCCTCCATCTATTTTTGACAATCCAAATTTGATTACTAAGAGCCTTAGTAAACCAGAAAATCAAGAGAGTTCGGTTGATTCAAATCTTGAACCATCTCAGCAGAAACCCATTCAAATTAAACCTACTGCAGCAAATTCCCAAGCCCTTCTTCCTATTGATGTAGCTTCTTCCAGTTCACCTTTACTACTCCAAAATCTCTTTTCCACCCATCCATCCACACCACTTATCTCAGCTCCCATCCTTGTGCTTCCAGTTTTCCCACTTTTTCGTGCTAATATGGCAAATAGATATGCTCCCCTGTAGTTTCCTGCCAATCCAGTGGCTATGCCACAGGATTATCAGGGAAAAACTACCTATTTTGATGGTACAGGCACTTACAATGCTCAACAACATACCAAGAGGATGGCAGACTATTTTGAAAACTATGAGATTGATGATAATGATGTGAGGATGAAAATGTTTGTCCAGAGCTTAAATGGTGATGTAAGGGCATGGTTTAGGTCATTCCCTGCAAACACAATAGCTAATCCAGATGCCCTTTATCAAACTTTCCTACATAGATGGGAGAAGAAAAAGGACCTTTTACACATCTTAACTGAATATGAGAATTTGAAAAGAGGCCCACAAGAAAGTGTCCAAGACTATTGTTCCAGATTCAACAATACATACCTTGCTATCCCAATAAATCTTAGACCACCACCGGACTTGGCATTGATCAAATTCCTTGATGGTTTTGACTTAGACATGGTTTACTAGCTCAGGGAGAGAGCTCCTCCTAGCCTTGAAGATATGCAAAGTATAGCTGTGAGTGTTGAAGCTACTCTAATTTCCAAAAGAAATCGAGCTAGGATTGAAAGAAGAACAACTTTCAAAGAGGAACCCTCTGCCTTTGAACAAAAACTTGATGCAATTATTAAAGGCATGGACAGGTTGGGAGACAGAGTGGAAACTATTGAGAGGAAGTCTTCATGGGACAGCCAGCCAAACAACAATGCAAGGAATCCAAAATTTATAAAAAATCAAAACCCCAATATAGGAAAAGTTGGTCCAGACCAAAACATAAGGCCTCCCTTCCAAGAAAACTATGCAAAAGCTTCCACATCCAGTGAACCAACAGAGGACCCCCACATTAACCTAATGGGCCTCAATAGTGGCCAACCAATTTTCCTAACTCAAGAAGACCAAGAGGCTCATACTCTTAGTCAATGTCAAATGAAATCAGGGGAATCCTTTGATTTCAAGCAAGGGTATGAAATAGTTGTGTATGAAGTCCACAAGCAATACAATTTGAGAAGTAGGAGGATAGACATCCTTGATGATCCCAAGCAAACGACAATCAGGCAACCGACCAAAACCAAACTCAAGGACTCTCATATACCAATCATCCCCAAATCAACTCGCAATCCAAGTGGTCCAAAGGTTGAAGATGTTTCAGACAAAGATAGATCAAAACAACACCCTACATCTATCTCTCCACTCAGAGAAGTGGTAGGAGAACCTTTAGAAGATGGTGAGCAAGCAACTCTAGTTCATCATGACATTCCAATAAAAGAGGCAATTGTTGAAAACTCAGTTGAAAGGCACAACCCTGTTGCCTAAAATGGAAAAAAACAAACAGAAAAACCCTTTAATATGGAGGCTGAGATAAGTAAGTTAAAAGTGTCCATCCCATTACCTGAATTGGCTAGGCATGAATTTTTTAAGGAACAAATCAGCAGATCATTACAAATTTCAGAAAACAAAGATTCAGTAAACATCCTTGATGATCAACCAGAACTTATATTTGGCCCTGAAGCAAATGGTAAAATAGTAGATGGAGGAGTCCCTCCATTTTATGTGACTCTAAACATTCATGACAAGGTGCTTCATAGTGCAATGTTTGATTCAGGAGCTTCACATAATCTGATGCCCAAATTTGTCATGGAGAAGTTGGACCTAGATATCACCAGGCCATACAAAGATTTGTTTTCCTTTGATTCCAGGCAGGTCCGGTGTCTAGGCTTGATCAAGGATCTATGTGTGTCATTAGTCCAATATCCAGCCAAGACAATTCTCATGGATGTGGTGGTAGCTGATATTCCACCCAAGTATGGAATGTTGTTATCTAGATCCTGGGGTGCCAAGCTACAAGGATCTTTGCAACTAGAGATGTCTTATGCCACTATCTCAGTCTTTGGCCAGCCTAAAAGGCTATACCGAGAAACTTTGATGAAGCATGTGGTAAGTAGTCAAGAAAAACCCCAAAAATTTCCCATTTATTCTATACATTCAAACATGGACTCTTTTATCTTATACAACACTGAGATTCAAACCCAAACGGATGTGATAATGGTAACTTCAAGTCAAGATGAATTCCTAGACAAAAAATCCACAGTTCATATTCAAGACTGGAAAACAATAAATTAACAGTCACACATAAAGAATCATATGAGATTGTAAATCAAACTATCACTGTTGAGAAAATGGAAAAGGCTCCTAATACCAATTCAAATCAAGAAAACCTATGGTATCTAGAGTTTGATGGATCTGTTAATAAGCTAGGAGTAGGGGCAGGGGTTTGGATACGTAATGTGAAGGATGACCACGCTGAAGGACATGCATTTAGATTCAATTTCAGGTGCAATAACAACATGGCCGAGTATGAAGCCCTCCTCTTAGGGCTGAAAGTGACAAAAAAATTAGGTGTTGCCCAGATATCAATTTTTGGAGACTCTGACCTCATCATTCAACAAATAAAGGGTAACTTCATCACAAATGATCTTAGGCTGAGGTCATGTAGAGTTGCTACAATGGAAATTCTCAACACCTTTCTTGAAACCCAACTGACCAAGATTCCAAGGAATCAAAATCTGCATGCCCATAGTCTAGAAAATTTTGCAAGCACTTGCAAATTGCATTTCAAGCCTAATCACC
Source organism: Pinus taeda (assembly GCA_000404065.3). Classification (NCBI taxonomy): domain Eukaryota; kingdom Viridiplantae; phylum Streptophyta; class Pinopsida; order Pinales; family Pinaceae; genus Pinus; species Pinus taeda. The sequence goes on along the minus strand of APFE030195217.1, from coordinate 7,526 downwards.
TATTCACTGCTGAAATAAAACATAGACTTGCAGTGCCAGATAATGTCAAAAACTGGCAGGTGTTTGGAAATGATACACAAATCAACAATTTTTTGACTTTGAAAGAAGACTTCACAAGCACAAAAATGGATACCAACACTATAGAGGAAAGCAACGAAATGGACAAAGTTGAAACACATATCTCAGCTAAAACAACAAACCAACTTTTACATTCCACCGAGTTCACTAAAACGGGTTTACAGCAACTTCATGAAAAAGAAGGTGAGGATGCAATTGCAGCAGAATGTGAAGTTATTGAGCTGAAGGATAACTTTCTACCTACAGGCCTCACTCCATTAGAGGACATTTTTGACTCAAATGACATCTCTAGGAAACCTAAAATGCAGCCATTAAATGCAGAAATTGAGGACTGTAACCTAGGAACTGCAGAAAATCCCAAAATGATAAAATTGTCCAAATCTCTCCCTCTTGACCAAACTCAAGTATATTGAACTATTCAAAGAATTTCAAGATGTCTTTGCATGGAGTTATGAGGACCTGAAGTCTTATGATACTGCAGTAATTCAACACACAATACCTCTCAAAGTAAACCAAAAACCTTTCAAACAGAAACTTAGGACAGTCAACCCTGTGCTACTCCCTTTGATTGGGAAAGAAGTTAAGAGAATGTACGAAGCTGGAATTATAGCTCCAATCAGATTCTCAGAATGGGTTTCAAATTTAGTGCCCATTAGAAAGAAGACAGGGGAGATAAGGTTATGTGTTGATTTAAGAAATTTGAACAAAGTCTTTTTAAAGGATAATCCCTTTGCCCAAAATGGATCACATTCTACAAAGGGTAGTGGATGCTTCAAGGATATCACTATTAGATGGATTCTCAGGCTTCGATCAAATCCTAATGCACCCCGATGACCAAGATAAAACTGCTTTCACAACCCCTTGGGGAACATTCAAATATTTGAAAATTCCTTTTGGACTCAAGAATGCAGGAGCAACTTTTCAAAGAGCCATGGATACTGCTTTTGCTAAAGAAATCCATGACTTTCTAGTTATTTACCTAGATGACCTTACAACTTTCTCCAAATCAGATCAAAGCATCTAGATCATCTAAGGCAAGTAGTCTTAATTTGCAGGAAATATGGTATATCATTAAATCCGAAGAAATCATTATTTGGCCTAGAAGAAGGAAAATTATTGGGCCATATCATCTCTAAAGAAGGCATTATGATTGATCCGGACAGAATACAAGCCATCTTACAAATCCCTCACCCCAGAAAAATTAAAGAACTACAAGTCTTTTTGGGAAAGATCAACTTTCATAGAATATTCATACCAAATCTGGCTGAACTAATAAGATTGTTGAATAACATGCTCAAAAAAGACTCCAAGGTTAAGTGGACAACAGAAGCTAAGCAAGCCTTTGAAGAAATAAAAAAAGATTTGACTCAGAAACCAATCCTCACAAGCCCCAATTTTGACAAAGACTTCATTATATTCTCATTTGCATCAAAACATACAATTGTTGTTGTCTTGCTCCAAAAGGATGACCATGGATGTCAAAAACCTATAGCATTCTTCAGCAAAGCCCTTAGAGATGCTCCACTTAAATATCAAATCATGGAGAAACAAGCATATGCCCTTGTAAAGGCCATTAAGGACTTTCGAGTTTATATCTTGTACTCTCATGTGATTGCTTATGTGCCCAACACTGTTGTTAAAGACATCCTGACCCAAGAAGGCATTGAACGCAAAAGGGGCAAATGGATAGCTACCATACTGGAATATGACATTGAAATTAAGCCAACAAAACTGATAAAAGGACAAGGAATAGCTAAACTCATGACTGAAACTAACTTCCAAGCCCTTGACATAAATTAGCTAGATAATGAGCAAGAGATGGCGACTCCACGGATCAATCAAGCCTTTTCACAATCACCTTGGTATGCTGACATATCTTTTGTATTATTAAACTTGCAAGCTCCTCTAGGATTATCTAGAACTAAGAAAAGATTTTTGAAAATGAAAGCTTCCAAGTTCTGCATTTTAGATCATGTTCTCTTTTGGAAAAACCATGAAGGTGTTTTATTAAATTGTCTAATAAAAGAAGAAATTGACAAAGTACTTAAAGAATTTCATGCTGGAGATTATGGTGGACATTGGTATTGGAAATCAACTACTAATAAAATCCTAAGGGTTGGATTTTATTGGCCCGCCCTATTTGCTGATGTGAAAAAATATGTAACTTCTTGCCACAAATGCCAAATTTTTGAAGGCAAGAAAACGTTGCTACCTCTACCCCTCAAGCCCATTTCCACTGAGAAACCATTTCAACAATGGGGTCTAACTTCACTGGGGAAATACACCCTTCATCCTCTAGCCAGCACAAGTGGATTTTGACTGCTACAAACTATTTCACCAAGTGGATAGAGGTCATCCCTTGCAGGCAAGCCAATGACTCAGTAATCATTCAATTCCTTGAGATCAACATCTTGCCTAGGTTTGGCTGCCCAGAGAAAATTATTACACACAATGCTGTTGCCTTTAATTCTAAGAAAATTATTAATTTTTGTCATAAATACCACATTACCTTGGGCCATTCCACATCCTATCACCCTCAAGGTAATGGCCTAGCTGAATCCTCCAACAAGAGCTTCATCAACATCATCAAGAAAGTCTTCAAGAAGAACAAGAAGAACTGGCATAAAAAGCTTGTGAATGCCCTATGGGTAGACAGATTGACCACCAAGAGATCTATTGGGACCAGTCCCTATCAATTGGTTTATGGAATGGAGGCAGTATTCCCTTCTTCTTTGGGAATCCCAGTGATAAAGCTACTACAAGAGATACAAGCAGAACCTAATGATATTCAGAGAAGGATCAATCAAACTATTCACTTGCAGCAGACAAGAGAAGAGGTCTATCACAGAGCCCAAGTTCTACAAGAAAAGCTTAAAAAAATATTTGATAAAAGAACCAAAGTAGAATATTTCTTCATTGGGGATAAAGTTTTAAAGTGGGATTCGAGAAGAGAAGATAGAGGAAAACATGGAAAATTTGATTTCTTATGGAAATGACCATTTATCTTTCAGAATGTACAAGGAAACAACACCTACTTTTTGAAAAGTCTAGATGGTACAGAGGAAGATGGTGGACCAGTCAATGGCAGAATGCTGAAGCACTATTTTCAGCCACCTTGTTAAGAATAGCAGCACTTCAACTTGTACATAGTAGTGTTTACTTTCTACAGCTTATTACAGCAATAGGATAGGGAATAAGTTACAAAAAATTTTGAGGAAAAATCAAGGAATTGTGTCACCTTTGGGAATTGCATTTTTAGCATATCAAAAGAAGCTAAAGAATCAGACTTGCGAGCTATGAAAATGATGAGAAATAATAAAAAATAGTACCCAAAACAGAGCTACAATTTTGGAGTGACTTCATGAGAAATACAGGTATTGTAAAGGAGCCATTATGTGAACAACAAGGGAGAAATTTCAAAATACAACAAAGAACTAAATATAAGGCCATCTAACCTACTTTTCTTGACATTTCACTAGGAAAATCCATCCCTAAGTGGATCCATTGTTAGCCTCCTATACCAATAGGTTTCGTGTTTCATGATTGACTGAGGAAGTGCCCAATATGTTCCTCCTCTTCATACTCCAACGGTTCCATATTTTGAAGAAATTCACTATGTATAGGTGGTTGACTCTTGTAACAATTGATGATTAGCCACACAACCTAATCATGGCTAGATCATGTTTGAATTTAATTGTCTTAGAATAGAGAATAAAGTTCTGCACAAACAGTTTAAACTTGGCAGGAAAGTAGTCAAGTAGAGAAGCAAAGGGTCTCAACAGCTTAATCTGAGCCCTAGAAGAAATAAGGGCAGACTTAGATAGGAGGGCAGCTAAAAGAAAAGAGAAGAATCAGGGTTTGCTAGTTTAAATGCACCCAATGAAAATGAAGAGAAAATGTCAGGTATACTAGGTTGGGTAGGCAATTTTGATGGTATAGAAGCATGGTTTGTGAGAAATTTTCTCCTTTGGAACAAGTTTCCATCTCCTGAAATCATAAGGTACCATAGCAAGGTGGCTACAAAACAAATGGAGCATGACTAATTCCCCTCCCCATTTTCCCAAGAAACACTTACTAACATTCCCCCCCAAAGGGCAATGAGATCTGCTCAATACCTTTATTCCACTTCATCCCATAGAAAAACTAAGTGCAAAGATGTTTTACCTAGGCAAAACAAGCCACATTTCTTGTGTAAAAAGTCTTTATTCGATCTTACCAAAGTTTCGTAAACTTCACCACTTGGCATCCTTTCATTCCCCCCTTGCCTAAGTTGTCACTGTATAAACTTAGCCTAAACCATACAAACACATCCCACATAATCATATTAACCTACTAACCTTATTATATAGCTCCTATGTATATTCCCCTCCCTTACTATGTATAAAAAACACAAAAATCCCTAAAACATCTAATATCCCGACCCTTGGCTAACTATAGCCATATTTTAAATTTTTCTAGGGATTTATTGGTCCACCTAGGGCCAATAACAACCCTCCATGGGCCCATTAGGACTTTTTTGGCCTCTGGCTAAATAAAATAGCCGAAATCCACATTTTTCCCCCAAAAAACCCACTTTTCCAAAGTCCGAAATACACCAAAAAACCTTACAAATCGCAAAAAAATTAAAGTCGATGATGAGCCCAAAAATTGGTAACCTGTTGGGCTCGTTTGGCCTAATTATCCTTGTTCAGTCCTTGTTCAATCCTTCATTTTCCATAGCTTATGCATTATTTTTGGTATGTTTATGTCATTTGTACGAATAAAGGTAGTCACTCTTCCTAGGTGGCTAACACGTGATCATTTCAGGTTTTTGGACACATGTTCGAGCAAAACTGAGCAATCATGGGATAGAAGACAGCCAAGCCTGAGGTGAGGATTCATAGGGGGTTTGTCTATGGCATTAAATAACCCTTCCTCGAGATCTTCACCCCCAACTCCAAGCTCTAAAGGTCACCAAAACCGAATCTAGAAGGAAACCAAGCAGATTTCGGAAGGGACTGTCTAACTCATAGTTTGGACAGCCGAGTTCCACTGATTGAGGAGGCTAGCTAGGGCCCTCGTGATGTATAAATGTTTAGGCCTCAGCCTTCATAAGGGACTTTTGAAACCATTGCATATTTTGCACCACAGTGCTGCTAGCTTTACTTTGTTCTCTTGTAGCCATTTTTGGCATAACTCTTATGACTATTTTTTGATAATGAGAAACAGTCCAATTTTATATCAACTCTAAGTTTTCTATAGGAGCCATAACTCTCAGGGTTGGGCCCAACCTGAGAGCCTAGCGCTTCGTTTCTATATTGTTACTTTTCCTTTATGCATCGTTGTCTCCCTTTATGCATTTGAAACGTATTTCTGTTAGGCAGATTAAGTTGTGTTGCTAGAATAGATCATTGTTTATGAATAGAATTGCTTCAGGTGTTTTGGTGAGATAATAACAGAAAAAGCTCCAAAGAAAAGGGACAACCACACTCTAGGTTTCACCTCATCCCTATTAGATCAGGGGCTGGAATTGAAGAAACAGTGTTGCCCCAACAAAAACACTAGTTTACTTGACCATGCAATCCTTAGTGTACTTTTTTCCTTTGCAGAAGTTAGTTATGGGTTTAGATCTCTGAAATGTTTCTTTGCATAGTTGATGTACATGGTTTTCTCTCCAATAAAACTATTTTTCATTCATGTTATTGATAGTTAGATTAGATTAGCTAGGACTTTGATCATTTGCAAGACTTTGTTGATTCAGTTGAATGTACAAAGTGCAGGGCATCTCCACCACTCTTTCATCCACCGAAAACGTCATCTGAGCCATATGTACCATCTCCTAGCTGGGTTCCTCATCTCGCATCTGTCCTTTTTCCACGTAACCCTACCTACTTACTCATTCATTGCCTTAGCCTTCTTTAAACCAAGTTAGCCTTCTACACCTTCTCACCACTCCACCCACCAGTTTCTGGGTCACTCCAGGCCCCTATCCTACCTCCTTATCCATCCACGCATCTTCCCTCACTTACCCATCCTCTAAAAATCCATTTTTTAGACATCGTGTAGAAATTTCTGAACATCCTGTAGAAATCTCTGAACATCCTGCAGAACCCCTGCAGACTTCCTGTAGAAGCTCACAAATGATGTTTCTTGATAGCCAAAATTTGTGAAACTCTCTAGAAGGGTGTTGGGGACTCCTTGGATCCTCTCTTAACCTTCCCAACCTTTTCCAAGCATTCCTCCTCCTTGATCCACCCCTGCACAGTAAAGAACAGTGAAAGCATATGCATGATAAACCTGACAACTTAACCAAAATTACAAAAAGATGTTTTATTAGGACAGAGGTAGTATAGACACATGTATTTTACCTTCATAGAAGTAATGGCATCTCTTTCAATACTTTGTATGCTCATCCTTGCATCAGTAAGACTAGCTAGTAGAATTAGGGTTTGCTAGGGTTTGCGCTTTTCTCCAAATTTTCAATCTCTTTTCGCAAATAGATTAGCTTTCTTCGAGTTAGCTTTCATCCATCAATTACAAAGCTTCTTATAAGAGCTCATAGAAGTTGGCTTCAGCTCCTAGCGGACTTGTGCCAGCTGACCAAGTGACAGTTGCGACAAGAGCCAGTACTTGTGCATACAGCACCGTCGCTTCCAAGTTTGTTACGAATGAATGGGTTGATAAAAGTAAAGAAGGGAGTCCCAGGAGTTGCAGCATTATTGCTGCAATACTAGAGCCCACCATCTTTTTGGCACCGTTGCCGGGGCAGCGTCAGAGTATTGGTGGTTGTTGCTTTTCTTCTATTTTTTCTACAACCTTCTGATAAGTAGTTTATTTCATTTTCATTCTACAATTTCATTTCCACAAAAGTAGAATAGACATTTCCTGCTTTCATAGATTAGCATTTCAATTTCGCAATTTCAATTCTGCAAGCATAGATTAGCATTTCAATTCCGCGATTTCAATTCTCCAAGCGTAGCTTAGCATTTCAATTTAGCAATTTCAATTCTGTAAGCATAGCTTAGCATTTCATTCCCGCAATTTCATTTGAGCAAAATAGATTAGTCCTTTCCTGCTTTCATTTCAATTCCGCATTTTCATTTCAGCAAGATAGTTAGTTGCAGTTCAATCTATTTTAGTTTTGCAGGTACCAGCAGAGAAAAAAAAGCAAAATCAATCAAAAAAAAAAAAATCTTTCCATTTCATGCCTTGTAGGAACAGAGATAAAACTGAAAAATTCTTACCCAACACCCCCACCACATCACTGAGTCAACCTTCTCTCTTCTCTGGTGACAGTGAGCCAGAAGAACCTATAGGTGAACCTCCCAAGATATATGAAGATCCTATAATAGAAGAAGAATTAGGGAACACTCCATCTGAAGCCATGGCTGAAAACCGAAACGGTAGAAGAGAAGATGAGAGAATAGAAGGTGCCTTTCCCATCCAAGAGACCAATGGAGACATGAAAA
>APFE030195213.1:0-15449 GCA_000404065.3 Pinus taeda | reverse complement strand
GCCAACGTTGGGAGGAGGTTTCAATGGATTTTATCACAGGTTTACCCAAGTCTGAGGGAAAGAGTTCCATCATGGTGGTAGTTGACCGACTTACCAAGTATGCAAACTTTTGTGAATTATCACATCCATTTAAAGCCAGTACAATTTCTACTGCATGTATGGAAACAATTCAAAAGCTACATGGAAACCCAAAGATTATGTAAGTGACAGAGATCCCATTTTCACTGGAAATTTTTGGACAGAATTATTTTCTTGTCTTGGTACTCAGTTAGCTCATAGCTCATCTTATCATCCTCAATCTGATGGGCCAACTGAGATAGTAAACAAATGTTTGGAAGGATATCTTCATTGCTTTGTATCTGATAAACAGACACAATGGGTCAAATGGTTGCCTCTGGTTGAATGGTGGTATAACACTTCCTTCCATACAGCAACAAAAATGACCCCATTTATGGCACTTTATGGGTATCAGCCACCATCCATCACATCATATTTAAGAGAAAATTCTAAGGTTCAAGCAGTGGAAAATCACATCGAACATCAACAACAAGTCCTCCAACTCTTAAGGATAACCTCGTGTTGGCACAGAATAGAATGAAACAACTGGCAGATCAACATCGCAGTGAAAGAAGTTTTGTTGTAGGTGATTGGGTATTCCTACGGCTACAACCATATAAAAAAATGTCCCTAAAGCAAGCTAAGAAGGATAATAAATTATCACCAAAGTATTATGGTTCGTACAAGGTATTGCAAAAGATTGGTACTATGGCATACAAATTGGAGCTTCTTGCAACTTCTCAATTGCACCCAGCTTTCCATGTTTCATGTTTAAAGAAGGTTATAGGTGACAAGCTCCCAGTTCAAACAATATTGCCAGAACTTGACGAGGAAGGAAAAATTATATTGGAATAGGAAGCAGTCATAGAAACAAGAACTCAACAGCTACGAAATCGATCAATTTCGGAGTGTCTTATCAAGTGGAAGAACTTATCCGCTGAAAATTCCACATGGGAGGATGAAATTTTATACAGAAGCATCCAGAACTACTCAAGCATTGAGGACAACACTTTTTTGAAGGAGAGGGGCATGTTAGGTCCCTATAATACTAGTGATTACCCCATTACTATTGTAGTTGTATCCCTTATTAATATTGTTGTGCCCCTATTGTCCCCATATTGTATTACTGTGCCCCATAGAATCCCTTTATTGTTATTTTTGTGGCTTTATATTATTATTGTTAGGTTGGCTGGGGTTATATTGTGACTCCTTCGACTCCTATATATAGAAAGGAGGTTTTGTCATTTGAATCATCTAAGAATTGTTCATTTGTGTAATGTAAAGGAGGTTGCCCCCTTGAAGAGGCTGAATTCTAAGGCGTTCAACTATCTTTTCTATCTTTTTGTGAGATGGTTTTATAACAATTTAGGTGCTTTCCTAAGACTACTCACTACACAAAAGACAATGGAGGTGAATGATTTATGAGGTTGAAAGAAGACTTTCTATATGGTATAATAGGTGGGTTTCAATGGAGGTGGATGGCCCACGGGGCGTAGAATAAACAATGATGGAGTGTATTGTTAAGTCACTCTATGATGTGAAGGTCACTGATTCGAAACTCCATGGGAAAAATCCATCAAGGGCTAGTGTGGCCTAGATCAGGTATGATCCCCAGGTGATTTTGACAGCTTAGATGCCCCTGGGTCGTGGTTTCTCAAGCCAAAGGTTAAGGCTATAGTCATCCCTAGAGGACATAGACAACTTGACAAACCGAAAAAGAAGGAGGTGGATAGTTTCTAAGGTTGAAAGAAGACTTTCTATCTGGTATAATGGGTGGCTTTCTTGGGTGAAAGGTTAGCACTAGTGAAATTACTATCAGAAACTATTCATATGCACCAGGTGTCATTGTCTTCTATTTTTGAAGGTGTGCTACAACATGTGAGAAAACTTAGTTTTAAATTCCTGTGTGTTCCAGATAGTGAAAAGAAGAGCTTTCCTTGGGTGTCTTGGAAGAAGATTGTAGTGCCCAACGAGATGGGTGGTTTGGGTATTAAAAATATTCATCACTTTGCAACCGCCTTAGTTACCAAATGTGTATGGAAATAGTTGAATGGAAAGGATTATGATGCAAAGTGGTGAGGCAAAAATGTTGAAAAGCTATCTATAGAGGATTAGATTAGATCACCAAGAAAATATTTCCATAATGCATTTTTTATTTTGCATGTGGTTGTTTGGGTTTTCCATTTATTAGGAAATGGCTAGTTTGGAAAGTAGGATTGGCAATAAAGTGAGGCTAGTAAATGATCCTTTGGTAGATTGTGATGAAAATTTACCCTAGGTAGATGGTTGAGGCTTCAAGAGCCAAATGATTTTATTATTTATACCTAAGCGTCATCATGAGAATTCAACAATCTTGAGGCAAGGGTGGTTTTATGTTGATGCTTTGGGGTTTGAATGTGAAGAGGGTCAATAATGGAATCACTATTGTTATGCTCTAAAATATAGCCATGTCAAGATAAAGGATGATAGCATTGAGCTTATCTATACCAAAATCTTTTCAGGGGTGGCTATATTACAAAACTTGGTTATAAACTACTTCGGCAATAAGAATTCATGCAGCATCAAATATGGTGGTTCAAAGAGATTTGGATATTCAATTGTTCTCTCAAAGCACAAAATTTTATCACCGGTTCTCAAAAAAAGTTCCAACTTGGGAATTTATGCAAAAAGATACGTTGGAATAGACCCAGCTAATGCCCTCCAAGAAAGGTAGGTGATGAAAATCTCTATGGTATGCATATTCATTGTTCTTTTGTTGGCTTAGTTCAAAAGGAAATTAAACTCCTAAAAAGGCTCAAGAATGTATCACAAGGTCAAAATGCGGAGGAATCTTTGAACATTTGGATTAAGTAACCCACTTTTACTACTTATATGGCCCTCAATTTATCATTGTCTGGGGCATTTAGTTACCCAGAAATACTACACTATTTGAAGATAGAATCACTCCCCCACATCTAAGTGCTTCTCAAAGTTTGTCAACCCTAAAACATTTTAAGCAAATGAAAACCAACAAACCTCCAAGGGTGGTGGTGGATGAAATTTGATAAGTAAAGAGCCTTGGCCTATTTTGATGGGGGTTGCCCGACGTGATCCACCTGTAAGAGGGCTTAGGAGGATTCTTTATTTTTTGCATTCGTGTCTTTAAATTCGAAGTAGGTGCAAGTAGGAGAACAAATAACAAATTCTTTGGATTCTTTATTTTTTGTATTCATATCTTTAAATTCAAAGTAGGTGTAAGTAGGAGAACAAATAACAAATCTGAAAGAATGGCTAAACATATTGGTTCTAATTATTGAGAAAGAATGCAAAATTCAAATCATGGGGACTAAAAGTTACTAGTTGAAAGGGTCATGTATCTTAGAAAAAATTATTTTAAAAAGTCGTCCATCTATGAGGAGATACTAAAAAATAAATGTATGATTAATCAGGTTTCCTTTAACCATGTACATAGAGAGAACAGAATTGTAAATTTGTTATCAAAGGTTAGCTTGCAGTAGGCAACAGGTTCTTGGTTGCATATGATCCGGGACACTTTTTACCAGTCTATGCTTTAAACTTGCACTGTTGTTTAGATTGGCTTGTTGGTTTATTTTTATTTTTATTTGGAAGTTTTATATAATGTAATGCTCTTTGTACATGATCTTTAGATATATCCAAAAACTTTGTAGAATTACAAAGATTTTTTATGCTATGTTTAGATAACTTCTAGTTATTTATGGACATAGGGTATAGGCAGGGCAAGGCAGGTCACCCGTTGGATCAAGTTTTGACATATGTAGTGATGAAGAAGTACAGGGAAAATTTGTGAATATGTATTGAATGTCGGATGAAAAATGTAATTTTTTTAAATTAAAGAACATGTGATTTTTTTCCAATAAAAAAATGGTATACATGGTTTATAAACACATTGTATATTGCTCATAGTATTAGCATTAGCACTTCTATAATACATACTCCATACATGGTGAGTAAAACGAATCGTGTTCCAAGAAATGAGTCTGAAAAATGTTTGGTCGGGCTCTGAACAGCTAATTAATATTGCAGGTAATGAATAGCACATTGACAATATGATCCAATTTTGATGCAACTCTCAAAACAACTTGCCCCGAAAGAATTGTTGCCAAAAGTTATATGTTGGCTTCGACAAAAATAATCAGTTGTTAGCATCTGGGCTTGTAGTAAAGATTCAACCTTCATCCTTCCCATATATTTACTTCCACAATGACATCCTTTTTTACTTCTCATGTGTATTATTTATCTTACGCTATGCACAAAACATAGAGGTACATGTTCACTAACTACTCAACATAATATTCATTTATGTGGCAAGTGTCTTCCTTGCACCTACAAACCCACTTTTCCCACATTTCACCCTACCCATGCACTTCACAACTAATCCTCTACACTTTTGCTTCTCAACACACAACTAGATGCTCATGCATCATCAAGGCATATCCTATACCGAACCAATAATGTGTCTTTTATGCAAAGTTTGAAGGTATGCATCAAGGCACATGTTGACAACATTGATCTCGCCATGAATTTGCAGTCGATAGGTTGTACTCATGTTGAACCAAGTATAATTCAAATGGATTCATCCAAATCAAACACATGCCTGGTATTTAATTTATTCATGTCAGGCAAACCATTAAGGTAATTAAACATACCTACTAATAGTTTTGTACCTAAGTTGCAGGAAACATGGGCAGAGGGTCTGTTTCCATATGGAAACGAGGAAACCCATACGGTACGGCCCAGAAATGTGTTTCAGGTCGTACTGGCCCGTTTCTTGAGGAGGAAACGTGGCCAGTATTGTTGGAAACACGTTTACGGGCCTTACATTGGAGTTTCTTCTTGTCACTTTACTTTTTCTTGTATTTTCTTATTTTTTCGCTTCTAATTTTCTATTGGGCGACTCAAATATCCTCTAGATGATTCTAGATGTCTCTCAAGTTGAAAAAAAAAAAAAGAGTTTTTTCAAAGGGGCGGTTGAATGTTCAAGCCTATAGCCCTAGTGTTGATATGTAGTTCATGGTAATGTTAAATTCTTAAAGTAAAAGTGATATTCTCCTTTATTTTTCATTTTCATCCTTTAATTAAATTTTTAACATTGCCATGAAATGATTCAAGATGTTTGAGAGTCGTTTCACCCTCATTGGATTTCATATGGAGAAAGTAGAATTTTAGATCTCACTCAAAATCCAACAAACTTATCTGTTTTTCAGGATTTGAGGGATTGCAATGTTTCCATTGGGTTGTATCATGTACTAGGGTATGGAACTTGTATTTAATCAAGAGAACCCAAATAATCAATATTTTGATTTCAAAAAACAGATCAAAGAAAAATGCATACTAAACGCAATATAAGACGACATATAAAAATTTAAGGAAATGTTTATTTGGAACCCAAATATTATGGTTATCGGAATCAATATTTTGGTTTTAAAAAAAAGACCAAAGAAAAATGCATAATAAACGCAATATATTATCCAATTATCGGTCAAAAATATCCAATTTCACGATTGATTCTGCGCTATCAAAATGAGAGCAATCCCCGAGCATTGCCAATTATCACATTCAGCAATACTCTCCAACTTCGATATGATCCCTCCTAGGTCCTGAAGCATAAGATCCTTTACCCTTGTAAAGGTGGACTTGCATCAATTAGTAATAAATTATTTGACATGATACAATTTAACTTATTATACTCAACGATGATAATACAAGTCTCTACCAACCACTGTAGCCTGCTCCAATTCATGATTCTACTAGCATTATATAATTTCAACATATTAAATGTGTTGAAAAAATTGTAAAAAAAATTGCAATTGTGAAGCTCTCTCCAATTCAAGAGCTTAATAGCGTTATACTTTCAACATAATATAAAATGTGTTTGAACTCAAGCAAGTATTTTGACAATTATGAAATCATTTCAAAGCCTGATCGTTTATAGGATGACAAAGTTCAATTGTTTGATACTGAACAAGTGTCAGTAAATATTTTGGCATTTATGAAGTCAAATGTTTAGTTGAAGTGTAGTTTGAGTATTTCATTGGAAGACAAACTCATGAAGTTGTGGAGGTACCTCACAAAGTTTTCCACACTATTAAAACCAAAAAGATCCTTACTATGGTAATCAAGGTTGATCTATCAAAGGCATACAATAGGTTTGTCTAGCTTTACTTGAGATTGATGCTCATTTATGTAAGATTTAACCTCAATTTTGTGAATTGGGATATGATATACATTACAATAGTATCTTCCACTGTCCTAATAAATGGCTTAAACTTCATATTTCTTTAGACATGGAAGGAATCTTAGACAGGGTTGTCACTTACGCCAATAGAAAAGGCTTGAGTAAAGTGCTTCTTGAGGCAAAAACATCAAGGATTTTAAAGGAGTTGGAGTGGGAAGGTCTTTACATGTATCACATTTACTATTTCTATATGGAATTCTCCTATTTTGTGATGGCTCTTAGATGGGATGCATGAGCTTAGGAAGACATTGGATCCATAACATATGGCCACTCAAATGATGGTTAATTTAAGGGCATCCATCGTATCCTTCTTGAATATTTGTGATGAGGAAAAGAATCAATTTTTATAATTGTTTCCTTTCTCTAAAGTTGAGTTCATATAAGGGATCAAATATTTAGGTGCTTTCTTAAGACTACTCACTACACAGACAATGGAGGTGAATGATTTATGAGGTCGAAAGAAGACTTTTTATATGGTATAATAGGTGGGTTTCAATGGAGGTGTATGGCCCACGAGGCGTAGAATAAATAGTGATGGGGTGTATTGATAAGTCACTTTGTGATGTGAAGGTCACCAATTGGAAACTCCATGGGAAAAATCCAATCAAGGGCTGGTGTGACCTAGATCAGGTATGATCCCCAGGTGATTTTGACAGCTTAGATGCCAGTGGGTCATGGTTTCTCAAGCCAAAGGTTAAGGCTATAGTCATCTCTAGAGGACATAGACAACTTGACAAACCAAAAAAAGGAGGTGGATAATTTCTAAGGTTGAAAGAAGACTTTCTCTCTGGTATAATGGGTGGCTTTCTTGGGGTGAAAGGTTAGCACTAGTGAAATTACTATTAGAAACTATTCATATGCACCAGGTGTCTTTGTCTTCTATTTTCAAAGGTGTGCTACAACATGTGAGAAAAATTAGTTTTAAATTCCTGTGTGTTCCAGATAGTGAAAAGAAGAGCTTTCCTTGGGTATCTTGGAAGAAGAATGTAGTGCCCAACGAGATGGGTTGTTTGGATATTAAAAATATTCATCACTTTACAACTACCTTAGCTACCAAATGTGTATGGAAATAGTTGAATGGAAAGGATTATGATGCAAAATGGTGAGGCAAAAATGTTGAGAGGTTATCTATGGAGGATTAGATTAGATCACCAAGAAAATATTTCCATAATGCATTTTTTATTTTGCATGTGGTTGTCTGGGTTTTCCATTTATTGGGAAATTGCTAGTTTGGAAAGTAAGGTTGGCAATAAAGTGAGATAGTAAATGATCCTTTGATAGATTGTGATGAAAATTTCCCCTAGGAAGATGGTTGAGGCTTCAAGAGCCAAATGATTTTATTATTTATACCTAAACGTCATCATGAGAATTCAACAATCTTGAGGCAAGGGTGGTTTTATGTTGATGCTTTGGGGTTTGAATGTGAAGAGGATTAATAATGGAATCATTGTTGTTATGCTCTAAAATATAGCCATGTCAAGATAAAGGATGATAGCGTTGAGCTTATCTATTCCAAAATCTTTTCAGGGGTGGCTATATTACAAAACTTGGTTATAAAATACTTCTGCAATAAGAATTCATGCAGCATCAAATATGGTGGTTCAAAGGGATTTGGATATGCAATTGTTCTCTCAAAGCAAGAAATTTTATCACTATTTCTCAGAAAAAGTTCCAACTTGGGAATTTATGCAAAAAAAGTACATTGGAATAGACCCAGCAAATGCCCTCCAAGAAAGGTAGGTGATGAAAATCTCTATGGTATGCATATTCATTGTTCTTTTGTTGGCTTAGTTCAAAAGGAAATTAAACTCCTAAAAGGGCTCAAGAATGTATCACAAGGTCAAAATGCGGAGGAATCTTTGAACATTTGGATTGAGTAACCCACTTTTACTACTTATATGGCCCTCAATTTATCATTGTCTGAGGCATTTAGTTAGCCAGAAATACTACACTATTTGAAGATAGAATCACTCCCCCACATCTAAGTGCTTCTCAAATTTTGTCAATCCTAAAACATTTTAAGCAAATGAAAACCAACAAACCTCCAAGGGTGGTGGTGGATGAAATTTGATAAGTAAAGAGCCTTGGCCTATTTTGATGGGGGTTGCCCAAAGTGATCCACCTGTAAGAGGGATTAGGAGGATTCTTTATTTTTTGTATTCATGTTTTTAAATTCGAAGTAGGTGCAAGTAGGAGAACAAATAACAAATTCTTTGGATTCTTTATTTCTTGTATTCATGTCTTTAAATTCAAAGTAGGTGTAAGTAGGAGAACAAATTACAAATCTGAAAGAATGGCTAAAAATATTGGTTCTAATTATTGAGAAAGAATGCAAAATTCAAATTATGGGGATTAAAAGTTACTAGTTGAAAGGGTCATGTATCTTAGAAAAAATTATTTTAAAAAGTTGTCCATCTATGATTGATCAAGTTTCCTTTAACCGGGTACATAGAGAGAACAGAATTGTAAATTCACTATCAAAGGTTTGCTTGCAGTAGGCAACAGGGTCTTGGCTGCATATGATCCGGGACCCTTTTTACGAGTCTATGCTTTAAACTTGCACTGTTGTTTAGATGGGCTTGTTGGTTTATGTTTATTTTTATTTGGAAGTTTTATATAATGCAATGATCTTTGTACATGATCTTTAGATGTATTCGAAAACATTGTAGAATTACGAAGATTTTTTACGCTATGTTTAGATAACTTCCAGTTATTTATGGACATAGGGTATAGGCAGGGTAGGGCATGGCACCTAATGGATGAAGTTTTGACATATGTAGTGATGAAGTAGTACAGGGAAAATTTGTGAATATGTATTGAATGTCGGATGAAAAATATAATTTTTTAAATTAAAGAACACGTGATTTTTTTCCAATGAAAAAATGGTATATATGGTTTATAAACACATTGTATATTTCTCATAATACATACTCCATATATGGTGAGTAAAACAAATCATGTTCAAATTAAAGAACACGTGATTTTTTTGCAATGAAAAAATGGTATATATGGTTTATAAACACATTGTATATTGCTCATAATACATACTCCATATATGGTGAGTAAAATAAATCATGTTCCAAGAAATGTGTCTGAAAAATGTTTGATCAGGATTTGAACAGCTAATTAATATTGCAAGAGGTAATGAATAGCACATTGACAATATGATGCAATTTTGATGTAACTCTCAAAACAACTGTCCCCAAAAGAATTGTTGCCAAAAGTTATATGTTGGCTTCAACAAAAATAATCATTTGCTAGCATCTGGGCTTGTAGTAAAGATTCAACCTTCATCCTTCCCATATATTTACTTCCACAATGATATCCTTTTTTACATCTCATGTGTATTATTTATGTTACGCTATGCACAAAACATTAGAGCTACATGTTCACTAACTACTCAACATAATATTTATTTATGTGGCAAGTGTCTTCCTTGCACCTACAAACCCAATTTTCCCACATTTCACCTTACCCATCCACTTCGCAACTAATCCTCTACACTTTTGCTTCTCAACACACAACTAGATGCTAATGCATCATCAAGGCATATCCTATACTGAACCAATAATGTGTCTTTTATGTAAAGTTTGAAGGTATGCATAAAGGCATATGTTGACAACAATGATCTCGCCATGAATTTGCAATTGATAGGTTGTACTCAGGTTGAACCAAGTATAATCCAAATGGATTCATCCAAATCAAACACATGCCTAGTATTTAATTTATTCGGGTCAGGAAAACTGATAAGGTAATTAAACATACCTACTAATAGTTGTGTACCAAAGTTGCAGGAAACGTGGGCAGAGGGTCCATTTCTGTATGGAAACGGGGAAACCCATATGGTACGGCCAAGAAACGTGTTTCCGGCTGTATTAGCCCGTTTCTTGAGAAAGAAGCGTGGCCAGTACGGTCCGAAACGCGTTTCTAGGGCGTACGTTGGAGTTTCCTCTTGTGACATGACTTTTTCTTGTATTTTTTTATTTTTTCACTTCTAATTTTTTATTAGGCAACTCAAATATTCTATAGATGCTTCTAGGTATCTCTCAAGTTATAAAAAAAAAAGAAAAGAGTTAATTGAGTGGGGCAGCCAAATGTTCAAGCCTATGGCCCTATTGTTGATATGTAGTTCATAATAATGTTAAATTCTTAAAGTAAAAGTGATATTCTCCTTTATTTTTCATTTTAATCCTTTTACTTAAATTTTTAATATTACCATGAAATGACCTAGAATGTTTGAGAGTGGTTTCGCCCTCATTGGATTTCATATGGAGAAAATAGAATTTTAGATCTCACTCAAAATCCAGCAGACTTTTTTGTTATTTCAGGATTGAGGGGATTGCAACGTTTCCATTTGATTTTATCATGTACTAAGGTATGGAACTTGTATTTAATCAAGAGAACCAAACCCTCTATGCAGGGGAGACTCCCAATAATCAAGAGCATGTAAGGTACTAGAGTATGAAACTTATATTTAATCAAGAGCACTAAGGTCGTTCGACTATGTAGGAGGAGACTCCCAATCAAGCACGAGACAAGAAATTAGAAATTTCTCGTGGCTGATTTTGGATATTTATATTTTCATTATGTGATCATTCATGAGTAAATGTGATGTAAATTTAGAGACTTATAGTTTATGCATTGACAATTGACAATTTTATCATAATGTAATAAATTAGAATGTATCATATATGCTTTATGATTGCACATATTTCTTAAATGTCCTAATATATATATATATATATATATATTCGGGTTTCCCGTTTCTAAAATTTGGGGGTCACGTTTTGTACCCATGCCCGTTTCGGAAACTCGTACCCATTTCCCCATTTCGTAATTGGGGGTCGCGTTTTGTACCCATGCCCGTTTCGGAAACTCGTACCCATTTCCATTCGGGTTTCCCCGTTTCTAAAATTTGGGGGTCAAGTTTTGTACCCATGCCCGTTTCGGAAACTCGTACCCATTTCCCTATTTCGTAATTGGAGGTCGCGTTTTGTACCCATGCCCCTATTTCGTAATTGGAGGTCGCGTTTTGTACCCATGCCCGTTTCGTACCCGTTTCCCATTTCGTGCAACTTAGTTTTGTACAGACAAAACTGTTATGATCGTAATTAGGCATTGCTCGTAAGCGTTTTCCTTAGAAAGCGGATTGCAAAGTTTTATGTATCCTTACTAATACAAGGACGACATATAAAAATTTAAGGAAATGTTTATTTGGAACCCAAATATTATGGTTATCGGAATCAATATTTTGGTTTTAAAAAACAGACCAAAGAAAAATGCATAATAAACGCAATATATTATCCAGTTATCGGTCAACAATATCCAATTTCACGATTGATTCTGCGCTATCAAAATGAGAGCAATCCCCGAGCATTGCCAATTATCACATCCAAAAAACTGCAATTGTGAAGCTCTCTCCAATTCAAGAGCTTAATAGCGTTATACTTTCAACATGATATAAAATGTGTTTGAACTCGAGTAAATATTTTGACAATTATGAAATCATTTCAAAGCCTGAATGTTTATAGGACGACAAAGTTTAATTGTTTGATACTGAACAAGTGTCAGTAAATATTTTGGCATTTATGAAGTCAAATGTTTAGTTGAAGACTACCAAAGCTCCCTTGTTTGACACTGAAAAATCCTCTTTTTTCCCCTGCTTATCATGTCAAAATCACTCCCGGGTCATTTTTTTCATCATAAACCACAAGTATGTCGTGGCTAATAGATTTACCTCGTGTATATCTATCATTTTTCAAAGCCTTCACAGCACCTGCAGAGAAGCCCTCCATGTCTCTTTACATCATACATCCACCGTCTATTTACATCGAACATCCACATCGAGCAGGTTGGCAACATTTTCCCTTTTAAACGTCTCGATTCTCAGTAAATGCAAAAAACTACCAATAACATTCACCAAAGCAAAGCAAACAATTGGCAGATGACTAAAGACTAACTTCCTCTCATTGTGCCAAAAGCTCTTCTAGAGTCATGAAGATGGTATTAATCACTGTATATCAAGTACTATCATTCTTCACAGCCTGCGAAACTGGTGTCCCTAAATCTCTGTATGAAATGTTTGAATCATTTACAAAATTAAAATGGAAGCCATTAATATTTACATGCAAGAAGACAATAAATTGTAAGTATTACAGATTCCGTAGTAGCTGAAAAATGTACGACTGTTGAAACACACCTTCAAGACGGGATTGTTCAATTAAATGACTACAAGATCTTGACTACAAATTGCATAAATAGACAACCACCCCGAAATTTGTGAAATTCTATATTTTAGCTTTCCTTCGTAAATGTCATGCAACTCTAAAGAAGTTAATTTTGATGGATGCAATAAAATGATAAAGCAATGTGTGCATATGACAGAATGTTCTTAATTTATTTACCATACGACTCAAATGTTCGTCCAAAAACAAATTGATTAAGTAATTTGTTTAAATACAATTTGAAAAAACAGCAAGATCAGCTATTGATATCCCCAGGATAGAGGGAGATACAAACAGTTAATACAAAAAGGGCACACTGTGGTGACTCGGACCTGGGCAAACATGTCAGGTATTTGATTGGGAGTCTCATGTTGGATTTAGAGACGTCTAATTACAATAATTTAAGTTGGACATGTGTGCATTATGATTATGATATCAAATACTGTCAGCAAGATTACATTTATGTAATGATTAAATATGCCAAATAATGTGATTAATTAAGTTATGGCATTAAACGTATTTAAATAAGGATTTGGATACAAATACATATAGAATAATGTTAATCAATTATAATTGTTAATGGACCAATTATAATTGATTGAAATAATAGCAGTAATAAATATGGACAACCAAATTTCGGCTGCCTTAGGATTGGGGCTGAAATTTAGCTGTCAATTGACAGCGAAATTTTGGCTGCCATAGGATTGGGACTGCTATAAAAGGGCTGAGTCTCCAAGCCTTGCAATAACTCAGAAAACAGTCTGCTTAATTGAAGACTTTATACTCTATCAAGGATAGCCAGAAAAAAGGATTGCAAGCTCTTGGAAGGATTCAAGAGCCAACAACTCAAGTCAAGGCCAGGAGCTTTAGAAGATGGAAAGTAAGTTCCGCTGTGCATTATTTTAAATTTCTTATAAGTTCCGCTGTGCATTATTTTCAATTTCTTACAAAGGAGTAGATCTTGGTTAGGGTTTAAAGTAATTAGGAAAACCCATAAATTAAATCTAACAAGTGGTACATAAATTAAATCTAACAAGTGGTACCAGAGCGCCCTTACAAATCCGTGCTTGATTTTTTGAAGATTAACAATTTAGCCTGAGTTGTAATATTGTTGAAATTCAATTCTGTTTTTTCGTGTCCAAGAACAAACCCAATTGCAAACACCTGCCCTCCCCTGTTCTGGACAATTAGAGAGCAGGGTTTAGGGTGCAGCCTACAGGCCTTGAATTTCACTTCTCGACATGAGTATTTGATAACGGTTAAACTATTTGACACGCTTCCGTTTACTTTTAAACTTTTTGACTGCGCTTCCATAAGTGTTGCAGAAATTCAGTGCATATCATTTTGGTGAAACAGATGAAGGCATTGTATGAACTATTTATTAAACGAAGGCAGCGGACCATAGATTTGGTTGTGTGAGAGACACAACAATTTAATGCTTTTCCACTTTGATAATTTGGGTATGGTGCCATTAAACGAATTCACTCTCAGCTGAGCTAAATCAGTTAAAGGAGTCTATAGATAAGTTCCCTGGTTTTCCAAGAACTAAAATTGCTGTTTGAATCAGTTAAAGCCTTGAATGCCATTAGTGCATCATAGACACTTCGTGAAATTTCAGCGTTGCATTGTGTCAGATCTTTAAAAGCAAGAAAACTCTCTTATATTGCTCCATTTTTTAGGTCCATTGATAAATAATCTGTCATTGGTGAATTTTCTTCAACAATTATCCATTTACTGTCAATTAAGGGCCATATGATGAGCATTTGATAATTCATGAACAGCATTGTTCTCAAAATCCACAGGAGATTCTCTATTGTTTCTTTTATTTATTCCTTTCTTTTTCCAGGGAAATAATTCTTAATTTCATTCATCAAGGTTGAAGATTGAATGAAGCTTGCATTCTATAGATGCATTTAATCATTTATAATATCTCAAGATACATTGTCGAAAAAGACAAAAATAGTCTCCAGGCATAAGCCTGCAGACAGTCTAGAAATATTACATTATTTAGCATCCGCCGAATGGACCTGTTTGGTCTTTTAAACATCAGTCATGATTATATTAACAATAACTCGAGAGAGAATGTCAAAGTGGTTATCAGTCAATGCTTATCAGCGTTTGGAAAAATCACTCTGAAGTTTTATTTGGGCTAAATATTGAATGTAACAAGTGTTGGATTTAGCCAACTGTGTTATATTTGATTTTTTTTTTCCGGTTTTACGTAAACCAAGGGCCATTTTTACGTTATCTCAAGGAAACAATACATTTTGTTATATTCTCATACGGAATTTAGGCAAATTGAGGCCAATTTTATGTTAAAGCTTATATTTCAGTGCCATTTCACAGAGTGCTATCTTTTAGGGTATTTCCAGATAGTAAATTTTCATGTTATTTCTGCCAGTATCACATGAAACTGATTTTTTTTTGAAGAACTGTTTATCCGGAAAATTTGTTCAGTTTTGTTATACATATAAAATAGTTTTAAGAGTAGTTAGTCCCTCTTTCGCTATATTGCATATATTTAAGTGTTCTAACAATATAATCTTAAGCTACTTGGTACATGACCATATTCAAATTGGGCGAAAATATTTAGTTTATTTGTAAATGAATTAATCTGTGCATTAATTTAGTTTATAAGGGCGAAAATATGGTAGAGTAATTGTGAGTAATTGTAAGTGATTGTAATTTAGGTTATAATTACTATAATTACTATAATTACTATATATATTATGCTATATTTAGGCTAATTATTAGGATTTAGATATTATTTAAAATTGGTATTAACACCAATTAAACGGTATAATACTGAATTCTAAATTGATCAAAAATAATGTTAATTATGGCATAAAAATTTGTATTAACGTTAATTACTGATATAATACCAAATTCGGATTTTATCACAATAATGCTAA
>APFE030195207.1:1351-13851 GCA_000404065.3 Pinus taeda | reverse complement strand
AGTTATGAATATCTGCCTTAGATGTTTCAAATGTTCTTGGTCAGATTTGGAGAAAGGTGTGAGGTCATCTAAATAAATGACAAGAAAGTCATGAATCTCTTTGGAAAAAGCGATATCCATTGCTCTTTGGAATGTAGCCCCTGCGTTCTTCAACCCAAAAGGCATTTTAACATATTTGAAGGTTCCCCATGGGGTTGTAAATGTTGTTTTGTCTTGATCACCAGGATGAACTAAGATCTGGTTGAAGCCTGAGAATCCATCAAGTAAGGAAATTCTTGAGGCCCCCACTAATCTCTGCAAGATGTGATCCATCTTGGGTAAGGGGTAATTATCTTTCAAGGACACCTGATTTAGGTTCCTTAGATCCACACAGAGCCTTATTTCACCAGTTTTCTTTCTTGTCGGGACTAAGTTTGAAATCCAATCAGAGAATCTGATTGGTGCTATAATGCCTGCTTTAAACATTTTTTGTACCTCTTGTTCCATTGCTGGGAGGAGCATAGGATCGATTCTCCTTAATTTTTGCTTAAAGGGTTTTTGATCTGGCTTGAGCGGGATAGTGTGTTGTATTACAGAGGTGTCCATAGGATTTTAAATCCTCATAACTCCATGCAAAACATCCTGGAAACTCTTTGAAAAGTCAATGTATTAGCTTTTGGTCAGGGTAAATGCAGCAGACAGTTTTATGATTTTGGGTTTTTTAATAGTCCCAATGTTACATTCTTCTATGGCAGTGTTGAGGGGCTGCAGTTTTGGTTTGCTGGGAACATAATTGGAGTCAAAAATGTCTTCTAAAGGAGCTAAGCCTGTTGGAAGAAAGTTTTCCTTCAATTGTATAACTTCAGTTTCATCATCAGCTGTCTCCTCACAACTAATTTGTTAGATATCTTGTATGTTAATTTGTTGGATATCTTGTATGTTGTCTTTGTTGAAGACTGTAGGATGTAGCATTTGATTAGCTGTTTTGGGTGATATTGCTTTGTTATTGTGTTTACTCTGTATTTGTGATTGACTTGCTCCCTCAAGTATTTGTGATTGACTTTCTCTCTCAAGTATTTGTGATTGACTTGCTCTCTCATTGTATACTTGTGATTGACTTGCTCTCTCAGTGTCAATGTTTAGACCTGAAAATTCTAGCTGTAAAGTCAAGAAATTGTTTATTTGTGTATTATCATCAAACACCTGCCAGTCCTTGACATTGTTTGGGATAGATGGTCTGTGTTTTACCTCGGCTGTAAAAAAGTGGTGGGGCTCGAAAGGTAGCTTACAGGTACTTGCAACTGTGGCCAAACTATGAGCATGAAGATTCTGGGCTCTAGGAATTTTGGCAATCTGAAATTCAATGAAGGAATTTAGTAATTCAGCAGCAGCAGACCTATAAGACCTCAGTATTTTGTCATTGGTGACAAAATTACCTTTTACTTGTTGGATAACTAGGTCTGAGTCTCCTAGGATTGAAACTTTTATGGCTTGTAGGGATTTTACTGACTTCAAGCCTAGTAAGAGAGCTTCATATTCAGCCATATTGTTAGTGCACCTGAAGTTCAGTCTATAGGCTCGGCCCTCTACATGGTTGTTCTGTTTATTGTGTATCCAAACTCCATCTCCTGCCCCTAACTTGTTGACTGACCCATCAAATTCAAGGAACCATAGGATCTCTTGTTCTAGGGGAAACGTAATAACTTCTCTGTGGTCTGGGATTTTGAGTTGAAGTTCTGGTTCTTCATTTTGTTTGTCTTTTAGAACTGTCTTATCACTTGATTGAATCAGCTTTATTTCTGGAGCTGCAGCTTGTTCATTAAAGTCCTGATCTTGTTTGAGTGTCTTGGTATCATCATCATTTGTAAGACATGAATTATCATTAAAGAGAATATATGAATCTATATCAGAATGGATAGCATATATGGGAAAGTTTTGAGGCTTGTCTTCACTGTTGACCATATATTTCATAAGTGACTCTCTATATAGCCTCCTAGGTTGACCAAAGACTGAGATGGTGGCATATGACATGTCTAATTGCAGGGAACCTTGGAGTTTATCCCCCCATGATCTTGATAACAGCATTCCATATTTGGGTGGGATATCAGCCACTACTACATCCATTAGAATTGTTTTGTTTGGGTACTGGACCAGTGACACACAAAGATCCTTTATTAAGCCTAGACATTTTACCTGGCTAGAGTCAAATGAAAATAGGTCCTTATAAGGTCTTGTAATGTCCAGGTTGAGCCTCTCCATTACTGATTTAGGCATGAGGTTGTGAGAGGCGCCTAAATCAAACATTGCATTATGTAGTATCTTATCATGAACATGCAAGCTGACATAGAAAGGTAAAATCCTTGTAATTGCTGTCTTTCCATCAACCTCTGGGCCAAAAAGCAATTCTGGGGTGTCATCTAACACATTGAAATTATCTTTATCACGAGTTAGTTGAAGATATTTCTTGATCTGTTGTTTGTAAATGTCATGCTTGGCTAATTCTGAAAGAGGAATAGCTATCTTCAATTTTCCAATTTCAGCCTCTAAGTCAAAAGGTTTTTCAGTTTGGATCTTGGTATTGTGGGTGACAGCCTTTTCCTTGTTTGTTGGGTTTTCCTCTTGATCTTTGTCTTGATTATGAGACTTATCCTTTTTACTCATTTCTTGAGGAGCACTATTTGGGATAGGCTGTAAAGGTGGTGCAGCCATTGGCTTTTGTTTTGAGGGGAATAATTCAGTTACCTCTTCAATGGTTATCCCATTTGTAACTGAATCAGTTTTGTCCTGTGGTTCTGTAACTATGGATTTTTTAGGCTGCAGGCTATCTTTTGTTTTTTCAGGCTGTGTTACATTTATAGTTCTTCTTCTTAGTTTGTATTGTTTATGAACTTCATAAACAGCTGTGTCATAGCCTTGTTTGAAGTCAAATGACTCACCTGACTTGGTTTAAAATTGTTTAATGTCATCATCTTCATGATCTTCTTGACTTAGGAAAACTTGGTGCTCATCACTAAGGCCCATTAGGTGGATGTGGGTGTCATCCACTTGCTCATCTAAAGTGGATGTTTCATCATAGTTTTCCTAGAACGGAGGTCTGATCTCTGGATCAGAACTGGTCTTGCCAACGTTTGGGTTTTGATTTCTCCTGAAATTTGGGTTCATGACAGGGTTATTTTGTGGTGCTTCCCATGATGACTTTCTTTCCACAGATTCTACTCTGTCAACCAACCTCTTCATACCAGTGAGTATTGCATCCAACTTCTGGTCAAAGGCTGAGGGTTCCTCTTTGAAGGTGACTCTTTTTTCCAATCTTGCCCTGTTCCTCTTGGCAATTAGGTTAGCTTCAACTGTGACAGCAACCCTTTGTGCATCTTCAAGGGTTTCAGGGGCTATTTCCTTCAATTGATATGCCATGTTAGGGTCAAAACCATCAGGGAATTTGTATAGTGCTAAATCAGGGGGAGGTCTTAAATTCTGGGTTATTGCGTTGTATACATTATTGAATCTTGCACAATACTCCAAAACGGTCTCTTGAGGACCTCGTTTGATTGTATCATATTCACCCAGCATGTGCAAGGGATCTTTCTTCTTTTCCCATATATTGGTAAATGCATGGTAAAGCTCATCAGGGGTCGTTATGGTATTGGCAGTGAGTGACCTAAACCAGGTTCTTACATTCCCTGTGAGACTTTGAAAAAAAAATCTCATCCTTACACTGTCATCATCAATTTCATAGTTTTCAAAATGATCTTGCATCCTCCTAGCATGCTGAATGGCAGTGACAGGGCCAGTGGAGTCAAAGTATGAGATTTTGGATTGGTAGTCATGAGGGAGGGCTGCAACGTTAGCAGGTAACTGCAAGGGTGCATATCTATTGGCCATATTTGCCGGGATTACAGGGTTAATCTGGACAACAGGGACTACTGGGACAGTGGGGGTAACAGGTGTAGCAGACCCTAGAGTGTTGGTCAAAGGAGTATGTGCAGTGGATGAAGATGTGGGAGGAGGGCTTTGAGATGTGGATGGTGAACTAGGGGAATTGGGGGTGGACCAAAAAAGAACCTTGATTGGAGTGGAAATGGGGTTGGGGTGAACTGTCTCTGGACTTAAGTCAGCAAGCTTATCTGGCCCTTGCTGCTTCTTAACAAATTTAGGGATTGTGTTAGGAATTTCAAAGACAGGGGGTGGATTTGGGTCAGGATTTGACCTAGTGTACAGTGGATTCTTCTTGGGAGCCAGTTTCTAAACTAGTTTTTTGAGTTTTTCAGGAAAATTTTATATCTGCAAGGACTGGACAAGATTTTGAAATGGCTATATATATCTCAAAGCTAGTGTGAAGATTGATTGAATCAGCTCTTCCCTAAAGCTGTTAGTGTTAGACAGAAATAGTTTTGAAGGCTTCCTGACTGATATTCAGGTTTCAACTGTAGCTCTAGGAGATATATAGAAATTATAAAATCCTAAATAAGTCCCCAGCGGAGTCGCCATTTATGTTAACACCCAGGTTGTTCCCTTTGACTCCCAAGGGAATATGGCCGGGGTAACCACTAACCAATCTTTGGATTACAGCTTCTAGCCCAACTGTAATCAGAGAGGGCTCTCTCTTTAAGGTTTGTCTCTGTTCTGTGGAGATTTTAGGCTAGTTATGAAGTAAGGGTTTTGTTTTATGTTTGGTTGGAAGGATGTCTTTCTGTACCTAAAGTGGAAATCTGCAGATAATGTTAGTCCATTGGGCAATGGAGTCTGTGGCTACTGGTTTTTTGAAATCTTGAGTTTGAGCAAATGGAATTACAGGGCCATTTAAATACTTCATAAAACAAACTTGAAATTATGATGGTGAAATGTAAACAACCAGTGAAAAGCAATTAAGAATTTTCCACTAAGGTGGGGTGTGAGAAAGAGATATATTCCTCAGGAGCAAACTTGAATTCCTGAAACAATAATCACTGTGAAAGATATAGTGTGAAAGGGTAGCAATTAAGAATTACACCTTCATAACTATAACTGAGGAAAACATTTATAATAGCTTAGATTGAGTTCAGGGTAATCTATGATTAAATCCTGGAACTATTCTTTTTCCTTGCTACCAACTGTAAAACATAGAAGCATGAAAGAGATATGAAAAGATAACAAAACACATAACAAAGAGTTCTAGGGAAAACTTATTGTGTCATGAAATACGCAGGCATCCTGTAACATTCAGTTAAACACCACAATGCATCAAACAACACAGAGCTTTGGAAATTCCACCGCCTTTGTATTACTTCTCTGAGAATTTACAGTAAAAGAACTATAGGAGAGACCTCAAAAACATCCAACCCCTGCAAACTCATGCGAGGGGGAATATATAGAAATGTTTCATACAAAATATCTCAGGCATTGAGTCATCTGAGAAATAACATATCTTCACCAACTCGTACAGAAATAGTAGATAAGAAGTTATTGTAGCTTTCAATACAACATAAATTCTCTTTAATTCTGTCAGAAGATTTCGACCTTTGGAGGTCACTGAGTCGGTTGAACGCTTTGTTATAACTGATGAATGACGTGTCTATGCATCTCTGTCCTTCTGTAGCTTTTCGGCCCTGTCACCTGTGACTGTCAGTGCTGTTGTGGTGGCCGAATGGTTTTGCTGAGTTGGCTCAGCCTCTTTTCTCCATACATGCTGATATATCAAAATTTTCCTGTGTATGACAACTTACACATTTCAATGAAAAAACTTGATTTACTGGCTCTGGTTTAGTAGTAGTTGTATCAATCCATTCCAGACTTCCTGTGTGGGCAATTGATGTCTTAAATTTGCCTCTATAGTCTCATCCGCCTCTGTATATTTATAGAAATTGGGAGGCGCATCAAACAAGTGATTGATTTCATTCATGATAAAAAATAAGCTCTCTACCCTGTTGTAGAGAGTCTGTCCTGATGCTGGCCCTGATTCTGCTGAAGTGCTGCGCTTTTCTGCAATCTGATTTGTAGCAAAGTTGTTGACCCTCTTGGCATAATTTTCATGGGAAAGTAGTCTTCCTGAGGTGCCCATCAAGCTAGGAAGACCTCTGTTCTGCAATGATATAAATTTGTCCATGAATTTATTAATGTATGTCTGCATATCCTGGCTTCTTCTCTCTAATGTCTGTATTAGGTTTCTTAGTGTCAGGACCCTTTTGACCATCGAAATGGTCTCAGTCCTGTTGGAAATTCCCATTTTGACCAGCTGAGCACTTGTTCTGTAATTAAGCACATTAATCATTCTGGTGGCAGCCTCAGGCTTATTGCCTAGAGATGCCCTTGCTCTTTGGATTTCCTTATGTGCTTTTCCAATGAGCCCCATCTGCTCATGAATAGCCTCAATATATTCCCACTGGTCAGTGATAGATTGGCCAATATTGGCCCATAGGACTCTCTTGAGCTCAGCTGTTACTTTATCATGTGTGAGCTCTTTCTCTAGCTCATTTATCCTCCTTTTGAGAGTCTTTATCTCTCTTTCTCTCTCAGCTACGTTTTGCTTAGATTTATCATATTTTTCATTGAGCTTAGCCAAATTTTCTTTGGCTTGACTCAACTCTGTCATTTGGGCCTCCAAGACCTGAATTTCATTCCTGAGCTTCTGCATATCAAGGCTTTGAGCCTGCTCTGTTGTTGGTGCTGAGGTAGAGGGTGCTGTTTGCTCTGTCTGCTAAATGAGAGGGGAAGTGGTTTGAGGGGCTTCTTCCAGATTGATCATTTCTGGAGGGGGCTGAGAAGTTTGGCCTGCCTCCTTCTGTTGTAATGCTGCCTGCAGTACAGCCTCTGATTCTCCCAACTTCTCTTGTGTTTGGATGAGCTGTTTATAGAGTGACACCAGCATAGCTGCTGCATCCTTGTCATGTCTCAGCTGGGCAACTTCTTCAGTTTGGGGATGAAGAGTTGCTGGGATCTTGATCATCTTCCTTAATGCTGTCATATCTGCATCCCTTAGCTTCAACAGCTCCTGCACAACTTTTACATCCTTAGGATCATGCCCAAGCTCTATTATGATGTCCTCCAAAGCTTTGATCCTATTTTCCTTTGCTTGAGAGGATGCTCTTTCCAACTCAAGTTGTGCAGTTGTATTATTTAGGCTATTTTCTAGCCTGTAGTTTACCAATGTTTTGTCTGCCGAGGAGGCATACACCATCTCACCCGTTTGCTTGTGTAATTCAATCTGATCCATCGGGTGGATGTCCTTGGCGAGGACCTCAAGGTTGGTCCTGATGTAATCTGCAGCTGATTGTGGCTGCTGCACGGCTGGCATGAAATGGCTCATGATCATTTTGCCCTCATGGACATCATAAGCAGACATAAGTCTTTGCTGGTTGGTGGGAACCATTTTCAACAAATGATTATACAATTATAGCCTTATGGGCTCATTCCTTTTCTTTATGTCCTTGAACTGCTGCTTGATGCTCTGTTCACCTCCTCTTTGTTGGCTTGAGGAGCTAACTTCTCCTCCTGCTACCCTCTCTTGTTCCTACTGGAAGGAACTTGCTGAGGCCTCCATGCTAGGTAGGCTCATGCCCGAAGATTGCCATATTGGAATTTCTTCCTCTGAAAAAGGATTTAATCTTTGCCTCTTTTCCCCTTGAGTTGTTGATGTAGTGAGGGGAGTCTCTCTGTCCCTTTTCCTGTTTATGTCCTCTCTTTGTGGGGTTTGGAGGACTAAAGCTTCAGCTCTTGTTTCTTGCCTAGGAGGCACCATTTGTGTGGGCTGCTGCTCAGTGACCATTGGGGCCTCTACTGTTTGCTCTTTTTCCACTGGCTGCTCCTTTTCTTGCTGCAGTACCTGTTGTTGTTGTTGTACCTATTGTTGCTGTACCTGTTGTTCCTGAAGGGGCTACTCTTGCTCCATTTCTTTCTCCTTGCCTTTGCTGGAGGCTTGATCTGTAGTTTTGACTACCTCCTGATGTGCTGTGGAGGATGAGGCAGCTGCTCCCACTTGAGGGCTTGTAAGAGAGAATACCTGTGCAGGAAGTTCTAAGTCAGCCATCTTAAGGAGATTTCTTCTTGCTCTTTCATTTAGTTCTTCTTGTGTGACAGGCTCCTCTAGTGTGCCTCTCTTCCATTTTGTTTGATTTGCATATTGTTCTATGTGAGGCAACCTTACATGGTCATAACTGGACAGCCTATGTTTGACCCTTCCTAAGGTTATGAAGTGATTGGGGTCATAAGGTTTCCAGAGGAAACTGGTCTTTAGGCCAAGGCATTCTAGCATTCTATCTGCCTCTTCCCAGCCTTCCTCCCTTTTGTTCAAAACAAAGTGGCCCAGTTGGTTTTTTACCTTCAGTTGTGCTTTCTTGCCTTTGCCTGAAAAGTTCTTTACATTAGCATTCCCAAACTGCCTGAAGCATTCAAGGGCAAACAATCTCATGGGCACATATTTGGGCAGTCTGTATGGGGGTAACTCACAACCATATATTCTGATCACGGTGTAGTTTTGGTAAAAATACCAATCCCCAATGCTGTATACCTTGGACAATTGAAGGATTCTATGCATCTCATCTGTTAGTCTTGGAGGAGGTGAGCTCAGGAACAGAGACATGGCTGGGTGGAAGAAAAGGTCTATAAACTCACAGTAAGTGTATGGAGAATAGGCTCTGCAGTGAAAAACTGAGGTCCAGTACACTACTGACCTTGGATTACCTTGTGCATCCACTCTTTTTATATCAAAAGAAAATTTCTCATGTTGATAGTATAAAATTAGGTGGTAGATGTAGGAGGAGTATCTGAACACCTTTTCCCTTGATAGGTTCATAAATTGCTCATGCATTTTGTCTGGTATGTAAGTGGCATAGTCATAGCAGATTGGAGTTTTGCCAGGGGAAAACATGAGCATCATTACCAGTACAATTTCATCAATGTACTCATTTGAGTTATAACCTAGAATGGGACTGATCATATCTGCAAGGTCCCTCCCCAATGGGTTGAGGTATCCATGAAAAATGGGAGGGTACTGCACAGTATCAGATTTAATAAATAGTTGGTTCAGCTTTGTGATCTGAGCATCTGTCAACATCTTAGCTCCTTGATTTATCAGATCAAACAAAGATAGGGGAACCAATTTCTTCTCAGTCTTGAATTGCAACATCTCTTTGATGGCCTCAGGGGTAATGTAGAAAACAACTGAGCCTGAAGGGTCAAGCACAACTCTCTGAGAGGGATCATAACATTCAGCACATAGGTGAATTAGGTCAGGGAATTGATTGACCTGAGGAAGCTTGAAGATTGGGAGGAAGGAATCCCAAATTACCAATACATCTGTTCCAGTTTCATGTTTGGCCTTTAATTCATTTAGCAGGTGGAGGTGGAACTTGCTTTTTATTAGGAATTCCTTTGAGATTTGGTAATCGAAATCTGCTAAAGCCTGCCATTCCAATTCTCTCTGAGGGGCATTCAAAGGGGCAAAATTGAGGGCCACAGGTGCTACTGGTGTATCCATAGTTACTTAAAAACTCAGCTGATAGGTGAATTGGTGTTACTATGCAGAGCAACAGAAAAGAGCGTTTCTTTGAACGAGAGGTGATTTTCTGATAAACAGAGGATAAAAAGGGTCAATTGCAGCCATTGAAATACTGCATAAGACACTAGAAGAGACAAATTCTTGTCTTTAACATACTTTTTCTAAGTAATTAGGTGTAGGTTCGGGTTCCCTGCTCACGACTGCGCGAACAGAATACAGATTTCTGTGAAGCCTTTGGTAACAAGGCTTAGCCAGTGAATTTCGACCTTTCAACTTCAAATGGGAACTGGGTGCAGGGGATTTGCTGGTGAATTATGTGTTTTTTCTGTGTTTCAAGTCAATTTCAGCTATTTGCAGACAAAACCAGGCGCAGAGAGGATTCACAAGGATAAATACCTGGTACACTGACAGTGCAGGTCACAAATGTAAGTGGGTTGGCACGCTGATGGTCTCCAGGTTGAATTCAGCTAGTTGGCGCAAGCTTGGACGTGAAATGCATGCAGAAGACAATAGAGGCGTTTTTGCAAAAAGTGCAAAAAACGCGAAAAATTGGCCAAAATATGGATTTTTGGGATATTGGCGCCTTTTTCGGATGACGTCAACATGACATCATCGGGTGGGGTTAGGGTCAGGTGATGTCAGCATGACGTCGTCAGGTGACGTGGCGGCTTGTGAGTGGTCCATGGGGATGGTGAGGTGGCGGATAGGTGGAGCAATGGCGGGCGGGGGCGCGGACGCGGTGATGATGTAGCAGTGATGCTGGCAGCGACGTTGGCAGGCGGATTAGTGGAAACCGAAAACCGTGGGCAGTATCATATCGCACCGCTTTTGATACGGAAGTGGAGTTGTCAGTGGGGGCTCCGATACGCTGTGGGGGCGACGCGTGGCCGAGGCCTGACGTCACCCTCTGACAGATATCAGACGCTATCTTTTGGACGTCGGGGCCGGTCTGATATCCACGTGAGCCGTTGGATGAAAAGCGCCTGATCGAACGATCAATGGGCCAATAACCTGTCTGGACGATACGACGTCGGGCGGGCAATAAAAAATGATTCTTCATGGGATTTGTGCCCGACGGGACCCTTAGAAATATTAACGGGTTTGTATGGTTTTCCAATGTTTTCTTTATAAAATCGCGCCAGGCATTAAGACTTTGGATAAGTCGGGAAAATTGTTTTTTCAATGTACTTCTGTATAAAATCACAAATACCTCCCAAACTTACGATAAGGTGGAAAAAGTGGGTTTTCAACGTATTTTTGCCTTTTCAGCGGGTTTAAGGGTGCAAATGGGTTTTTTCCAAGGTTTCTTAGGCAAAATGAAGGGTTGAATAGGTAAATGAGTTCTGAAGGAGAAGAAGAGGTAAGACTTGGGTTCTCAAACTGACCAGATGTAAATTTGATTCCCTAGTAGTGAATCATATGGCTATAATGCCAAGGGGGGATATTTATAGAATTCTTGGGGTTTATACACCATGGTGTTATAATAGTAGGGAAAGGGTGACATAGGGAATTAGATAATAGAAGTAGTTGTTTAATATGGAGGAGAAGTGAATGATGAGTGTTCACTAAGTTTATTGGAAAACAACTTAGCTTAGGGAGTAGATCAAAATGAAAAGAATTTTGCACAAGAAATGTGGCTCTTAAAGGAAACAAGAACCAACATAAAACCTTGAATTCTTTCATAAACACAACTGATGTAGGGATGTTAGTAATGAGTGTAAACCAAATGGAAGTTAGACATGCTCCATTGTGTTGTTTTCCTTATATTGACCAGCAAGATTCAGTTTGAAAGGAATACCACTTCTCCAACCCCATCTACCTACCCATTTACTTGCCTAGCATTTTTTGTTTCTTCTTGGAGGGTGCACTTGGACTTGCAGACCCTTATGTGCCTTTTCTTTTCCATTGGCTTTTTATTTTGATTGCCTATCTAGCACTACCCTTATTGCTTCCAAGACCCCAGATTAAGCAGTTGGGAACCTTAGTTTCTCTGCCTAACTATTGGTCTGCCAAGATTAAACACTTTGGACAGACTTCTTTCTCTATTCTACAACAGAAAATTGAAACATGGCATGATCCAGATTAGACTTTTGGACCATCCATCAAAATTTAGTAAACAGGAAGGCATGTACACACCTTGCCTTGTCTTGGAAATATGGGATCTTTGTATCAGCAAAGAAGAGCATATTTGGCATTTGAGTTT
This sequence comes from Pinus taeda, assembly GCA_000404065.3. Classification (NCBI taxonomy): domain Eukaryota; kingdom Viridiplantae; phylum Streptophyta; class Pinopsida; order Pinales; family Pinaceae; genus Pinus; species Pinus taeda. The sequence continues at coordinate 2,197 of APFE030195207.1, read as the reverse complement.
GCCAATCATGAAATATGAAACCTATTGGTATAGGTATCCAACAGTGGCTCCACATGGGGATGGTTTTTCTTCTTGAAAGACCAAGAACAGCAGGTTAGCATGCCTTGGCCCTTTGATTATTCTTTCAAAACTTGGAGATTTTCTTCCTTGAAACCTCAAAAAATTGTAAATTGTCATATTTATAGAACTTGCTGAACTACAGCCTTTTCCTACTTCTGCAAGATCCTTGAAACTAAGTTATTCACATGCTTAAAGAGAACACTATACATAGTAAATTATGTACAAGGGATAGCCATGCTACATTCATGGAAGGTAGTCAAGATAGTGCTTCAACATCCTGCCATTCACAGGACCTTCACCCAAATCAGTTTCATCAAGATTCTTAAGAAAGTAAGTGTTATTTCCTTGTGCTCCTTGGATGATGAATGGTCCTCTCCAAAGGGAATCAAACGTTCCATGTTTTCCTTTATTTTCTCTTCTTGAATCCCACTTGAGAACTTTGTCACCCATGTTGAAATCCTCAGCCTTAGTCCTTCTGTCAAAATCTTTCTTCAGCTTCTCCTGTAAGATTTGAACTCTGTTATACACTTGGTCTCTAGTTTGCTGTAAACATGTAATTTGATTCACCCTCCTTTGCATATCATTGGGCTCAGCTTGACTTTCTTGGAGTAGTTTCATAACAGGGATCCCTAGTGATGAAGGAAATTTGGCTTCCAATCCATAGACTAACTCATATGGGCTGACCCCAATTGATCTCTTGGTTGTTAGTCTATTTGCCCATAAGGCATTGACAAGTTTCTTATGCCAATTCTTTTTGTTCTCTTCCAACACCTTCTTTATCATGTT
>APFE030195206.1:0-12010 GCA_000404065.3 Pinus taeda | reverse complement strand
GTGTATATGTGTTTTATGTGTTATGCTCTCGCATTTTTATTTTTCCTGTGATTTAGAATTCGTATGTAGGTAATTTCTGTACGGGGTTAAAACCTACAGAAGGAAGTCCAACAATTACAATTGTGACCATAAAGCTATCATCAATTGCGGGAAAACCAACATTAATAATTTCCTGCCTAATATTCTTAAGTCTTGAGATATATTCAAGGACATCACCACCTTCAGTTAATTTTTGTTGCAACAATTTTAATTGTAGATCAACTTTCTTTGATTCAGGCTATGTATCAAAGAGGTCTTTAAAAGTTTTCAAAGTAGACCATGCATCTGTAGCATTTTCTATATGGACATACATTTCATCATTCACAAAAGATTTAATAAGAGCTAAGGCTTTAGCATCCTTGATTTCCCATTTTGCTAGTGCAGCTGCATCTGTGGGTTTATTCGGCTTAACATCTCCATCACATATACCCTGCCATAATTCATTGTAAATGAGAGTGCTTTCGATGAGACGATGCCATGTTTTATAAGATTGGCCTTCAAGTTTGTCGGAATCAGAAAACAAATTAATCAACTTAGACATTGTAGTGTTAAGACTTCACACCATGAATCAAGCTCCAAAAAAACAAGATGCGCAACACAAGAGCAACACAGGATGCAAAAACAAACTATCTGGGCTTGGCCTTGACCCTCGAATAGTTGTCAAAACAGGAGAAAATTAATTAAGCTTTGCACTTGGCTCTAGTCAATTTCTCAAATTTTTACAAGGCAACTTTCAAAATTTGACTTTTACAATGGTGCTTTTGCACAATCTGGTAAAATAAATAGCCCCCCTCAAAGTAAAATTACTTTGAGTTACACTTATCCCTTGAAAAAATTACAATTAAAATCTCCTTATTACTCCAAAAAATTTACTGCCCTAAACATTTACAAATAACCCCACACCTTATTTCTCCAAAAATATGATTTTATAAATAAGAGAAAATTCCTTATCTCTCCAAATTACAAAATATATAAAAAAAGACCTTATCTCTCCAAAAGTATTTTATCCCTCCATTATTTTAGAGATACACTTTCCAAAACTTTTCTCTTATACCCTCATTGAAAATCCACTTAAGTAACGTGCTTTTTATGACCATGAACTTTTTATGTGCAAATAATATGCATGTGTGTTTAAATGAATAGCTTCATGATTTAATAACAAAACTCTAAATGTGCACTTTTCAAATGTGTTGAGGGATTAATAAATAACAACAAATATTGCCTCAATTCCCGTAGCGCTGCATCTTTATTAAAAAAAAATTTCATTGTTCCACATAGGCTGGCAATGCTAGCATTGCTGGCTGGTTATGCGATTGGATTGTTGAGAAATTAGATGCAGAGTTGTAGATTCAAAACCCAGAATTCACATAACAGGTTGCTGCAGGTAACTGGCATCACCTTGAAATGTCCCATAATATGCTTGCCCTGCAACCATCCATTCCTTTTTCGAAAAAGAAAGCATCCACTGCATAAGAAAACTTAATGCAAGTCAAACCTGAAAATGAAACCACAGTGCAAGTAAGAATCCTCCAGTGCCTTGTTCAAAAATTCAACGTGTGGCAAGGCGGCCTGAAGACAGATTTAACTACAAGCATGAATGACATTTTGTTGTTTACGCTGGGCAGTTCACAATATCAAAACAGGAATGTCGAGATCACGATTTGAAGCTTCTAGCAAATAAAAAAAATCGAACCCCGAGCTTGAATCTAGGGATTGGCTTTCCCTTCAATCCGAAGTAGCTTTTGCTGCAAATGATTCTTTAGAGAGGTTTCGTGTGGATGGCAGGTAACCGGGTTGATAATTCAATGGGATTGCAGGTGCTCAAGCACAACTCAGGTGGGACGATAGGCTATGGAAATACACAATACACTCAAGAACAATTCAATGGGAGGTAGCCGAAGGAGAAGGGAGAGGATAAGTGTTTTTCACTACAAAAAAAAAACAAGCTCTACCAAAGGCAGTGGTAATATAAATCTAAGTTTTATATTCGGCTTGTGTCTATGGAGTATTGAGGTAGCGGTTTCAGAAATCAAAGAAATATATCCCGTGAACAGTCCAATAGATTCAAAAATAAAACAACGGCTTATCCCATGAACAGTCCAGACATAACCAATAATAAAACAATGATTTTTGTATTTCTCTAAATTATTCAGCCCCTTTTTTAAGATGAAATGGCTGCAATGATGAATGAGAATAAGGGGAAGGTAAGGAATATGATGGCTTTGCTGTCAAGAATAGCCAGGCACGACCTCAGCCTCTCAATATTAGATATTTTGCTAGCTCAAATTTTGATAATAATTCAAAAATTGATTTTCAGATTTAACAATCCAAAATCAATAAAAGAATAAAATTTCTTTTCTTTTGAAAAAAACTGGACAATTTTCATACCAATTACTTACTGATCAATTCAATGGAGTTTTCCAAAAACTTGTTGGAATATTTCTCCTCACATCAACTACAGCATTACTGGAGCTCTGATACCACAATAATGGCAGAAGTGTCCTCAGACACATAATTTTATTAATCAGAAAAAATAATTACATAATTGATTTTCCAAGAGTTTACACCCGAACAACAAAACACTCTTGCAATGAGATATCTATAAGCTCCATGTCCTAACTACCTCTAATTATGGATCACTTACTAAATAACACGTGTCCATTTACAATAAATGCTATTCAAACCAACTAGCTAACAAATCTCCTAAAATAGAGCCTAAGATACGACACATTTGGAGAGTCATATCTAGTTACAACAATATACTAATTCTAAAAGTCTCCATTAAATAATTAAACATTCTAGAATAATAATTATTAATTTAATATCTTAAATTAATAATTATTTTATTCTAATTTTATAACCTATGACAAATTGTATTTTTGGATCACCTAACACCGGCTAACCCTAATGATGCAAGAAAGAGGATGCAAGCTACTGGAAGAGATGCCATTGACTTCTAGGAAGGTAAAATGCATGTGTCTAAGCTACTTCTATAGTAAAATCCAAATAAAACACCTTTTTGTATTTTTTAATAAGTTGTCAGAATTATCATGCCTGTGCTTTTCACTGTTTTTGACTATGCAGAGGTGGATTGGCAAGAGGAAATGATTGCAGGAGGTTAGGAAGGGTCAAAAAGGGCCTAAGGGGTCCCTAGACCCCTTCCAAAGAGTTTGATAGAGTTTGGCTATCAAGAAACCGCTTTCGTGAGCTTCTACAGGAAGTCTGTAGGGGTTCTACAGGATGTTCTGGAATTTCTACAGGATGTCCTGTAATTTTCTACAGGATGTTCAGAAAGGGGATTTTGGAGGATTGATGGAGGAATAAAGGTGAAGGAGTGGGTATGGAGGTGAGATAAGGGAGTGAGGAGGTCCAGGACTTGGTGAATGGGGCTGAGGAGTGGCGAGGATAGTTGTATTTGTTTAAGGAGGGGTAGAGCAATGTTGCACAAAATATGGGAATTTAGGGAAAAGCGAGCGAATGTGGCAACCGTAAGGCAAGAATCCAGGTTGGAGGATGGAGTAGGCAGGATTGATGGAGTATGGACAGATAAAGGAGTATTACAGGTGATCTATAAGTTATTTTTCAAACTGAACAAACAAAGACGTGGAAAATCAAGGACCTAATTACTTTGACCTAATCTGACCTAGATAATAGCAAAGAAAAGGAAAAAAAAATTATTTGCAATGAAATCATGTGAAATAACTAGGCAACTAAGCAATCATGAACCTAAGCATGCAACTACAACTGATATCAACTTCGACAAATGAGAATCTAACACTAATGATTGCATCGTGAAGCGAAGACAATGTTTTTGGTGGCAGCAAGGTCACCTTGGTCCCAGCTCATGGTCCCACTGAGGGAGAGGTGAGATCTGAGGTGCTTGATAGCCTTTTTCTAAAGATCTTACTTGTTATTAACCTATCAAATCAATCTAAACATGAAAAGCCTTCTTAACCGTCAACTATGATGTAGGTAGCCAAGCAAGATTCTAATCTACTTAACAGAAATTATTTTGCGAAGACATAAAAAGAAAATAACAATACACAAAGGAAGCCTTGGCACTTGGGTTGGGCCCAACCCCAAGAGATACAGGCTCCTAAGAAAAACTCAGAATTGATGCCAAATAAATCTACCTTCCATTACTGAAAAATATCCATGTCACAAGAAAGTTATACAACAGCAGCTACAAAATGAGTTGAGAAAATAACATCACTTAGTGAAAAATAGAACAGTTCAAAAAGCAACCTACGAAGGCTAGAAGCCTTCCTATTTATGCACTACGAGGGTCTACAATAGTCCTCCTTAACTCAAGGGGCTCGACTGCTCAAACTGCCAGTGATAAGCCACTTTACACAAGACTGCTCGGTTGCCCTTGGGAATCCCTTTCGGTGGCCTGCTAAACTCCGAGCTGAAGGTGGAGATTTCGAGGAAGGGGCCGTTTAATGTAGGGGACACCCTTCCTATGAATCCTCACCCTTGTCCCTTCATGCTTGGCTATCATCTGGCTCATAATTGCTTGGCCTTGGTCCAAAATTTGTCCAAAAATCTGCATTAACAACATGTTAGCCTTCTTGGTCAAGTGACTATCCTCATTCGTTCAACTAACATAAATATACTCTAAAAACATGCATAAACTATAAAAAATGGTGGATTGACGAAGAAAAATTAGGCAAAATGAGTCCAATAAGTTACCCAGTTCCGGGGCTCATCAAGTAGAACTAAGGAAAAGCATCTCACGATTTTTAAAACTGGTATTAAGAAAATTACAGTAGGAAAATTTCTAATAAATTTAAAGAAGTTCTCTTTCCTTAAGATAGAATTGGCTTATTTAGGACTTTTTATTTCTTTTGAAGGGTTGAAAATGGACTGTAAGAAGGTGCAAGCCTAAAAAGTTTGGCCTTCTCTAACAAGTATCCATAAAGTGAGAAGCTTCCATGGGTTCGCTAACTTTTAGAAAAAATACTTAGAATTTTAGTCACATCTGTGCACCGATAGTGGAAACTATTAAAAGGGTGAAACAACCTTTTAAACATATAGAAACAACAAAATAAGCATTCCAATTATTGAAGAAGAAAATCACAAGACACCCTGTTTTAGTTTTTCCTGATTTCTAAAAGCCTTTTTAGGTACAATGTGATGTTAGTGGAATGACTATTGGAGTTGTTCTTAGTCAAGGTGATAAGTCAGTTTCTTATTTTAGTGAGAGATTGAATGATACAAAAAATAAGTATTCCACCTATGATAATGAGTTTTATGCAATAATTTAGTCCCTCAAGAAGTCGAGGCACTACCTTATGCCCAAAGAGTTCATTTTGTACATAGAAAAATAAGCATTGCAATTTATAACCCAATAACATAAGTTGGACCAAAGATATGCAAGAAAGGTTGAGCATATGCAAAATATTTATTTTGTTTTAAAGCATATTATGGAAATGCTAATAAAGTTATCGATGCTTTCAGTAGGAAATGCTTAACTTTGCAGGAATAAAAGTTAATACTCTGAGATAAATATCTCCAAGAATTGTATAAGGAAGATCTATACTTCAAGGAAATTTTTGAAGCTTGTGAAAACCCTATGATTCGAGATTGAAGCCCATGGCTTGAATATTTGGTTTAGAAAGGATTATGTTTGAGGGAAACAAACTCATTAGAGAATATTTTAGCCTAAAAGTGGCCTACTAAGGAAAAATAATAAAATAAGAGTTATGAATTTTGGAGGGAAAAGAAGAAAACTACTTTTTTAATTGTATTTTTGGCTTATCTGCTTATATGTTAACTTAAATTTCAATTGTAGACACTCATTGGATGTGGAATTAAATTCCATTATACATAGTTTTGAGAAGACCCACATTGATGAAAACTTCTAGGGTTGATAGAGAGAAGGAAGATCTTCAGGAGAGAGCTCGAGAGAATGGCGGCGACTAGGGTTTTCTGCAGGTCCGGCTTCTCTCTTTCCGACGCAGCCTGGGATCGTTGCTTCCCCACGGCGCCTCCCCTCCCAGGTCCTGTCTTCGATGCTGGTTTGCCCGTTTTTTGGTTGCAGCACACGTATTCTCTATAGCAGAGCTCTGTCGGCGAAGGGGCAGCTCTCATCGCCTGCATTTTCCACCTGTTTGGCTTCTCCCATGCTGTCTCTCGCCAGGAACTCAGCAGAGGTTTGAGCGTCGCTGTGTTTGGAAACGGCTTCCTGATAGCGGCTCAGAATCAGTCCCCTTAGCCTGAGGGCTCATTTTCCTTTTCTTTAATGAGATTTTACCCCTGTTTACTCCCTTTTCCCCAGAACATTCTCAGGGTGGGAAGCTTGGCTACTCTGTATGTCCCCATTCCCTTGTCTCGGTCCCTTTCCGAGCTTCCCTCAAGGAGCGAAAGCCTATTAATGCTTCCAGACGATCTTAATACTAGAAATTCTGAAATAAGCCAGCGCAGGGAGGATGCGTGGCAAATGTTTGACGAAATACCACAAAGAAACTCGCCTTAGTCTTGCAGAGGACGACAGATTCAGAAGCACTCCGAGTCCTTCCAGATCTTCATAACACTCCTCTCAGGCAAATCTCTACTCCAATGGGTGAGCTCTTCAGATTTCGTGCAGGACCTCAAGCATAAACTGGCTCTTAGGGTGGGGATTCCTGCTACTTCTCAAAGGGTCCTCTTCAAAGATAAACAGCTGGAAGACCTCCTGCCCCTTTCATTTTACAATATTCAAAGAAATGCTACCATCATTCTTTCCCTCTGTTTAAGAGGAGGGGCGGCTGGACAGTCTTCTTCAGCAGCAACATTCTCTTACAAAGATGTTGTCCATGCCTAGAAACCCAAGAATGCAGCTCCACCAGTCCAAGGTCCAAAACCTTTTTTGGTGGACAAGCTGGAGGAAACCCCCTCCATTGAAATCATTCATCCAACAATGGACAGGCAGTTCCAACTATTTGCCGAAAAGGGCATTATTTGCAGGTTCAATGGCCTGTGGCCAAGGTTCTTCTCTGTTCCAAAGGCTTCTTCATTGTCATTTTTGTTGACAGTGAGGACTATCAAAGAGCTTTAACTGAGGGCCCTTGGTTTTGGGACTCAGCGGGTCTTTTTTTAACCCCCTGGTTCCCAGATTTTGACCCCTCTACAACCATCATCACCAAACTACCCATCTGGGTCAGACTTCCCAACCTCCCAGCTCATTTATGGCACTTCACTATGTTTGAAGGTATCGGTAACAAGCTAGGCCGCCATCTAGCTACAGACACCTCCAGAGGGGAAAAAGCCATCTACACCTTCGCCAGAATCTGCGCAGAAATAGACATGAGCAAAGGATTACAAGATCAGATCATTCTTAAGATCAGAGATTTCCATTGGACTCAGCCCCTGGATTGTGAGAACACAACGTTCTGCTGTAGAAACTGCCATCTTACAGGGCACCTTCACAGCTCATGTCCAGCGATTCCGGTCCAAAAGAAGAAGGCTGCTCCCAAGCCGAAATCCAAAAGTTGGAAGCCTTGTGACCCGCCTCCCATGGATGACTTCAGCTCCAACTCTGATGAAGAGGAAGAGAATGAGGACGGGATGAAGGATTTGCCTGCACAGAACCTGCCCCCTACTGGTCCTGTGGAGTCCTCGGCCCCTCCTCACTCGCAGAAACAAACTCATGAGACATCTCCTTTGGATTCGGACAAGGAAATCTCTCCGTCAGCACAGCTCAGTGTGAAAATCTTTCCATCCAAGCCAGATCATCTTGGATGGGTCAAAGTTCGTAAGAAGAACGGAAAAAAGGGCCGAACTAGGGTTCCCACCCATGTTGGGTAGGACCCCTTCTCGGGCTCTAGTCTCTTAGTTAGCCTGTTTGTTTCTTGGTCAGCTTTGCTCTTCCTGTCTTCTCCTCTAGGCCGAGGTGGATAGTTCATCCTTGCCGGCTGCCCGCTTTCTTAGGGGCTTTGTAGGAAGTCCTTTGGTCCAGTTGTCATGTTCTTAGCAGAGCCTCGGGCTTCATTCTGTCCGGGCAGTCCCTTTGTACTATATGTTTGTTTCTTAATACAAATGCTTACTTACAAAAAAAATAAAAAGAGAAGACCCACATTGATAAAAATTGAAGATACATTAAAAAAGTGTGTTGCACATGTTTTTTAATGTATCCTCAATTTTTATCAATGTCATTCTTCTCAAAAGTATGAATAATGGGTACTTGTTGGATGTGGAATTAAATTTTTCATCCAATGAGTGTATACACTTGAAAATTGGGTAAACCTATAAGGAGAAAAGCCAAAAACATAATTAGAAAAAAGTAGTTTTTCTTCTTTTCCCTCCAAAATATTTACATGTACCTCTTTTTAAATTTAAAGGATTTTGATTGGCTTACATATTATGACATGGATATTACATCAGAACTTTTAGGTTGAAATTTCCTCTAATGATGCATTCTTGTGGGATCAATGATGAATAATATGTTGAAAGAGAAGCACCATGGAGAACTTGCTGGACATTTTGGCCATGACAAAACATATGCACAATTAATTTCTTTTTAATATTGGTTGGGGATGAGAGAAGATATCAAAAGGTTTGTGGATAGATGCAAAATTTTCTAACACGCTAAAGGGAGACAACAAAATGCAGGGCTATATCAACCACTACCCATACCAAAAAGGCCTTGGGAAGCCATTAGTATCGACTTTGTTATGATTTTTCCAGAAACTCAGAGAAAAAATGACTTGGTTTTTGTAGTAGTTGACAAATTTTCTAAGATGGTACACTTTATGCCTTGTTCAAATACAAATGATGCTACTTACATTGCTAATTTGTCTTTCAGGGAAGTGGTTAGACTACATGGTCTTCCCATGAGTATAATCTCAGATCGAGATACAAAGTTTGTTGGACAATTTTGGAGACTTTATGGAAGAAATTGGGGTTATATTTGGCATATATTTCAGCCTACCAACCCCAAAAGGATGGCTAGATTGAAGTAGTAAATAGAAGTATAGGAAATTTATTAAGGTGTCTAGTCAATGAGAATAATAAGAAATGAGATTAGGTTATCCCACAAGCTGAGTTTTCCTATAATGATTCTCCTAATAGGAGCACGCGAAAAATTAGCTTTTAGATTGTGTATGGCATGCATCCAAGGGGTATTTCTGAACTTATGAATTTTGGAAAGAATAGAATTAAAGTGTAGATGCAGAGGTCACTACAACAATGAAAATGATCCATGAGTAGGTTAAAGGGAAACTACAGTAAAGTAGTCATAAATATAAGAAGAGAGTTGATCTCAAGTGAAGAGAGGTGAATTTTGATGTTGGGAGGACATGGTTTTAGCTCATTTGAGGAAGGAAAGATTCTCAAAGCATGAATACAATAACCTGAAGTTAAAAAATATGGTCCCTGCAAGGTCTTGGGGAAGTTCTTTGCAAATGATTATGAGATGAAATTACCTCCCGATATAGGAATTTCTCTTATATTTGATGTTTCAGACCTATATCCTTATAAAAAAACCTAGAGAATAGACACATAATGAACAAGAGATGATTTGGTGGGAAACTTAGCTACCTACATCCCAAAAATTGTGAATGGAGAAGATTCTTGACCACACGCTCATCAAAAGAACCAGGAAGAAATATTATTATGAGTATTTGGTGAAGGATCTTTTAGTTGAAGAAGAATTTTGGATGAGAGAAGGGTATTTTGGTTGAAGAAGCATTTTGGATGAGTTAAGGGGGGATTCTGAAGCATGGCACTATTACAAATCTCATGGGTAGGAGTCCACGAAATCATTTGTTCCAAGGGAATTTGATTCATGAGCATCACTCTACATTTTGTTCCAAAAAAATATATATATATTTAAATATCTTATAGTTTTTTGTGTCTATATGTCCCTTGAGGGACACTTGTACAAATTGCTTTTGTTTGTTTGTTAGCATACGTGTATTTTCCAATCAAGAAAGTCATGTTTGTGCCTTAAAGTGATTTTAGAAAAAGGACCAGGTGTCACCTTTGGGAAGGTTATTATTAGCCAACGCATCCCTCTTTTGTTATGGAAAAAATTCCCTTGTATTATGTTTATAGGGTGGGTTTGCGAACCTCGTGGCTGTGGAGAAAGCCTGAGAAAAATAAGGAAGTGTCTTGTTGTGCTCTGGAAAGTTTTATCACACAATGCATTATTGTTTCAATTCTTGTTTGAGGATTAGCATTTGTGCTTTAAATTTCCTTTAATTGTAAATTTTGAAACAAAATTAGAAACTTGTCTAATAGAAAAAAGTCCATAGAAGAGGAAAATCACTAAATCATGGTAATTGTTGGTACAAGTATGATTTGGTTTCGTGTTTGGAGGATTGAGTGAGAATTAGCATTTTGAAATCCCACGGTACAAAATTTTGTTAAAAATGAGTGGCAATATCTTGTTGAATGCAAAGAAAAACACTATAACATGAATGAATATGATTAACACTAATTTCTCAACTCTCAGGTCAAGAACCAAGGTGGTGGGTGTTGAGAAATGGCAACAAGAAATTCCAGTTTAAATTTGTCCTTGAATTTAAACTGATAATTAAAATAGAATTCTATTCTCATAACAACTTGTAAATAGTTAATGAAGTTTAATTTACTTAATTATCCTAGGAATTTTGATTTGGAAGTCTTTTGGAAGTCATGTATATGTTCTCCCTAAATTGTAGGGGTCCAATATGAGTTTAGATTGAGCTATAATTAGATAACTCTGTTTATTGAGTTATAGACAATTAAACTAGTTCTAACTGTTTGTTGAACTAGTAGAGGATTAGAAGTCAATCAGTGCACCAGTGCATCCACGGGTGCTACTCTAGATAACTGAAGATTCTCTCATCAGAAACTATTCATGTTAGTTCTTGGAATGACCTAGTTGAGACTAGAGTGCAGGGACAATGTACTATCAGTTGTATTGTATAGATCATGCATGCAATTAGGAACAGGACATAGATTGGATTGCACAGTTTTGGAAGCACTGGATTCCCATTAATATGGGCAATTAAGCCTAGGAATTGTTCAAGGAAATAGGGATCAACAGGCAACAAAAATTGGCTAAGTGTTGGTCAGTGTAGGCTTGTGAAGAAGAGAGTTGAGCATACTTGTGCGAAATTGTTCTAGTGATAATAAGCTTTGTATCTTAACTCATATTTTTAATTAATGAAATACTGATTGGCAGGGTTTTGAGTAGTGGCTTTCCCTAGAAAAATGTATTGTGTTATGTGCCATTGATTTGTCTTCTTCTTGTTCAGATTGTTTTCATCGATCTATTGGCTTCCGCTAGTTAAAAGTAGAAGTGGATTCTTGTCTCTTGTTTTAGTAGATTACATGAGCTTGTGAATCTACATGAAAATCTACATGGTATCAAAGCTGAAGAAAATACACTAGAAGAGATTTATAAGTTTTGAGTTTTGGGTTACAGGTGAAATTAAAATTTGCAAATACATACTTTAGGATCGACAGATGGCATTCTACGGTTTGCAGCGTGAGTATGCCTTGGAAGGCAACTTGAATTATATAGACTGGAAGGACATAATGGAGGTTGTGCTAGAGGATAATGGCTTGAAGGAATTCGTTGATCAAGACATTCCTAAGTCAACAACATCAGATGCATAGAATCTGGCCGAATGGAGGAAGTGTGTGGTGAAGGTGAGGTGGATAATTCTTGAGGGAGTTCAAGACCACATTGTCTTGAGTCTCCATGGCAAGGAAACTTCGTATGCTACGTGAAAAGCATTGATGTACTTGTATCAGAACAAAAGTGGCCAAAGGAAATTGGCACTAAAGGACAAATTACGAAAAATAAAAATGGAGAAAGGAGAGACTATTCCAAAATACTTGACCAAGTTCACTAAATGTTGTGATGAACTTGGAAGTGTTGGAATCACAGTTGCTGAGGATGATATGGTGAGTGTTTCTCTTTTGTGATTCCAAAATAGTTGGCATAGTTATCAGGACTCTGTCAATGGTTAGGATAAGCTTCGAAACTAGGAACGACTAT